>DWJK01000064.1:0-31622 GCA_018248815.1 Croniades pieria auraria
CTATTCCATGGGACTTAAACGTAACTGGTGAAACGTGGGAGTGTACTACACTCCTCTGCCTACCCCTTCGGGGATTAAGGGCGTGATGTTACATTATTACCTTTTCGAATAGACATTTGTGGAAGGAAGAGAGGTTTAGGTAAACAATAGTAGAAATAGACACGAAATAACTAAAGTATTATAACTATGACACTTGGGTTTACGATTGCTGTTAATGTAATAAAACTATATAAACATTAGGGATGAGGCGGCAGGCTAAATGGGTAACGTGGTAGAAATACTTTGAATAAAGTTAGGATTGGTCTCTCGTGATATAAATTAATGCAGTGTCGGCGGCAGACGAGATCCCCTCATTATTCTATTTAGGTATCAAAACCATTAGGTACCTTTAAGCGTGAAAAGCGACAAAGTTTTCTAAGCAGACAAAACAATAAATATGACAACCAAGTTAACGTAATTCGAGCTGTCATCGTCTAAAATGGTCTTTAATATCCGGCATCTGTGTCGGCGGTAGTGGGAACCCTCCTAAAGCGAAAAGCGTAATTTTGTTTAAGACGCTTAGCATTCTTCTCTGGCGTCGGCCGTCAGTAAATTGGATTACGTGTTGAGTGTCGACACGCGCACTGCCGACCGATTTTATGATTTTATTGGCCGCCCCCAAATGTACCAGCTATGTAGGACAATTCTGTCGGGCTTAAATTTTCTCAGATAATGCTCCGGGTAATTTGGACGAGTTTAAATTTTCTTGAGCGACTTCAGTCGCTCTGTGTTGCTACTGTGGTCTCGCTGAGCTTGACAGTGACCTAATTTCTTATTGTTTAAACAATTTTATATGTTAGTTATTTTGTCCATTAAGTTATTGAACATTACTTATGTTATTGAAAACATGTACTTTATTAACTGCTTATTTGGAAATCTTTGGAAATGTATCTATGAAGTTTTAAATATCATCAACTCTTCTATCGTTTTGCTGTAGGCTATGGGTCTATTTTTTGCAAGGAACAGGTAGAGGACAGATTCATTAAGACATATAAAAATTACCTAAAGAGGATTTTAAAAGGAATCAAGAATAAAAGCTTTCGAAGTTCTCACTGTGTCCACTAAATGCCATAAAAATAATTTTTTATAACAATTTTTCGGAACTTTAGGAACTTTTAGATCAACTGAAATCATAGTCCTGCTGGTCAAGTGTGGATTAGCAAATTTTACACATCTTATAGACCCTTATGATCAACTCGAACGCTTGTAGGTCCCTCACTTTGTTTTCCTTGACTGTTATAGCGAGTGATGTTGAATATAAAAAACTCGCAACTTATTCCTAGTAATAGAACCAGTATTCGACTCTCAAACCATTGAAATGTCAGTCTAAACAATTTAACAATCAGTTATCTTGTATAAAATATATGATTTTACAGATGACGAATCTCTACGAACGACATGTATATGGTTAAATTTTAAGTTGGGAGCTATCGCCCCGTTGACCTACATATCCGCCTCGCCTCGGCCCAAATATAAAATTAGTCGATCTACTAAACAACTTTGTCTTTGGTAAAATACTTCGCGCGGAAATCTTCCGAACCGCCGTCGGTTTTACGACTCACCATTTCGTTCTCTACTAAATTTGCCTATACTTCCGAAGATAGTTGATACTTATGAGTTATGATTTCAGTTTTGCCGTTACGAATTTTGGAAGATTACCATAGACTGCGGCGTATATTGGAGCTTTTTTCTTGTAACTGCTTTTTAACTTTTTTAAGAACTTTTTTTTTAAGAAGTGCTTTTCTGGAAGAAGTACGGCAGGTCTGCATGGATAGATATTTGGCACTCCTTGCCCTCTACCTACCTTGTTAGGGACTTGGCGTGAAAATATGTATGTATGTAACTTTTTTAAATGCAGCGACTAGAAAATGGGCAAGCAGAAGTCACAAGCCTGCTTCATAGACTGCTGAGACAGAATCCGACCAGGATTATTCATATCAGCCCGATAAGTACATGAAATGAATACAAATAGTGTTAGTGAAATGGTTTTAATAAAAATATGCCAAGTCATGGGAATTTATAAGCACATTTTAATCAGTTTTTAATGAAGCCGGTCTGAATTTCGTAAGCATCTTCTGGTAAGGTAATGGTTACCTGTTCTGAAAGAAGTCTTACTCCTCTTCTCGATATGCCTCTATAGACAGGATATTTTCTTTAGATAAGTTGGTTAGAGAACAAAAGTGACGCCAATAGATGTTGTCCCTAGTTAGTCTTAAACTTCTCTTAAGGTAGGTTTTCTTCGTGCCTATCACCCACTCACTATTTACCAGAACCGTCATAAACGGTTTAGTTTTCGTAATGCAATGATAGAGTACACATTACATTTTCTGTCCTTACGTTACGTTGCTTTTCCTTAAGTGATTTAAATGAGTAAATTACAAAAACATTATTCATAACGTAATGGTAAAACTTTATAAAATTCCCACATGTTGTGAAATTTAGGAATAAATTCCCGTTGTTTGTTTCTACAGCACCTGACAGTTGTAAAGCGCTAGTCGGCTACGCGTGTCGTAGCAGTAGATCGTAGCACGTGTTGGGCGTTGGGCGTAGCCGCCCCGCCCCGAGCAACAGGTCCCTACTCCCCGCCCAGTTACCCTGTAACTAACGCACTTTGGACCCTAACACTCATGTGCAGTAGGACCAATTCTTCAATATATCCCCTTATCAATGTTATTAATCACGTTATGACACGTGTGTAAACAATGCATATGCCTCAAAATATACAGCGGGATCTATTCTCGTTTAAATTACAATAGATGTTACGTAAATAAATTTTTAGTGTGAACGGAGTGCTTAGGCAACAAGAACTTCTACAGGAGATGTTCTAAGACTTCTGTTATCAGTTATAACACTATTCTCTTGCAAAGGGATGTCTTCTTATCCATGTTTCTGGATTTTCCTCTAATCTTACGGTAGTTAGAACAATTTATTACTTGCTATAATGTTGTTATTATTAATTATTAAAGTTCTTCGACAACCGATACAGGACCATCTGATCCTTAAATAAGCCTGTTGTGTTAACCAAACAATTGTGCTGTGGTAACATACATACTTCTGTAGATAATTGTGGGCCGCCTGCCTGTTTGTTTGCCTTGCCTTTTAATATAAAAAAAATTTAGACCCAGATAACGTAACATCACGCCTGTAATCCCCGAAGGAGTAGACAGAGGAGTGTAGTACACTCCCACGTTTCACCAGTTACGTATAAGTCCCATGGAATAGGTGGTGAGCCTATTGCCATACACCGAGCACTGATCCAGACTTCGAGTCACTGCTAAAAATTCTAAATTAGAAAATTCTCGTAGTACCCGACCCGACCCACGTTTTACCAGTTACGTATAAGTCCCATGTAATAGGTGGTGAGTGGTGGTGGTGAGATAAAATAAGCACATACACCCATAACACAAATATGTCTTCGTTAAGATTCGAACCAAACAACCCACGACTCAGCAGTCGGGATCGGTAACGTAGCTGTACCACTGGACCAATGTCCTATTCTCATAGTTTGGCGTTGTGTATAAAACTCGCTGCTTATTACCTGCCACAATAGAACCTTTTTAACGATTACGTTTCGTATTATCCACTGAAGCGCCATGCCTTTAAAATTCTATTCATTGGCTATCTAAATATCAAACTCTTCATAATGGCAGCACAATGGCAAGAAATCTCCTGAAATTGTACCTGTGCAGAGAGTGGCAAACGTAGAAACCCGACAGCTCTGTAGAGATTTTTGACACTGTGCTTCCTACCAACCGCGTAAAGGACGCGGTGTGACGATATAACATCATTAAGCAAGGATAAGGATTCCTTTTTTTTTATTTACGGGGGGAAACCTTCAAAAGGTACCCGGCACGCTGGGAGTGATATCAGGTTATGTGGGACTTCTACCGCACTAACTTTTCATCATCATCATGACATCGATCTCTGTTATTCAATTACCGATTTACTTGCATTACTTAGATCTTGCGCAAGATCTGCCATTAACTGGTCCCGCATCTGTTCGACGTTGACAAGTCGTCACCTTCATCATATGTTATCTACATTGGGATATCGAATCTTATATTATGTATCTGACTTGTAAAATGTCCTGAAAAAACGTAGAAAAATTATTTTATCTCCATATTAGAGTTTAGAACTGTTGCATACGACTGTACTCGTGATAAGCTCCAAATTATTGCTTTGTTCATATGTATTTGACGTTGAAGAAGTCATGAAAAAACGTAGAAAAAATATTTTATCTCCATATTAGAGTTTAGAACTGTTGCATACGACTGTACTCGTGATAATCTCCAAATTATTGCTTTGTTCAGTTAAGTCGAATTCATAATTTGTATTTCAAGCCTTGACGAAGTCATGACTTGTTTCACATATCACTTATTTATATACTTTCTTATTGACTGCCTCGTTGGTCGAGTGGTTGCAAGCGCGACTGCGGAACGAGAGGTCCTGGGTATTTTAACCCAGGTAGGGTACTATGGGAATTTTCTAGTTTAGAATTTCTAGTAGTGACTCGGGAATCTGGATCAGTGCCCGGTGTATGGCAATAGGCTCACCACCTATTCCGTGGGATTTAAAAAACGTAACTGGTGAAACGTGGGAGTATACTACAATCCTCTACCTACCCCTTCGGGGATCAAAGGCGTGATATTACTTGTTTTATAAATTTCTAATTTTGTCATTTATTTACTTTTTTTACATATAGTGTCCTAAAGTTTATATCATTAAATGACACTCTCTATAAATGTTATATACGAGTACATAGCTGAATTTGAAAAGTAATCCAGTCAAACATTCCAATTTATATTAGACCGGTAACTTGAATTATAATATTGAATTAACACCATTTTTATATGTAGAAGAAAACGTGTTACTATATTATGAACACCACTGAATATGTTCCATATTCTTACAATGTAATATATAAATAAATAAAAACTAAAAATACTATTTACGTAAAAAGTCAGATCTGAAGTAAAAAAAGTGACATAAACCATCGATATCCGAATCCTTTAGCGCTGGCCGCGGCTATAAAGGAAGTTCGCCCTAAATAACTCCAGAGTTAGGAGCCTTGTCTGCCCCTTGTATGAATAAATTTACACCATGTAGTGACACCATGTGTCACTTGTAACAGGCCGTCCTGATTTTTTGCTACAAAAAAAACCTAGAAACAGTGTCATTTGGACCCTGTATATTTATATTTTAATATTAATAGGGTATATATGAAATATGTAGGACGTACTTTAAGTAATTTGACGATAATGTATCAGTTATTAATAGGTAAACATATGTATGGATGTCAAAAATGTATACATATATTGCCGGTGTTACAAATGATACAATTGTGGAAAACGGAACTAAATTGTTTTGACGTGAAAAGTATAACAAAATACACCATAACCCGATTTACATTAACATTATATTTATACATATTGTTCTAATATTTGTTATCAACCCCTCCGAAGAATACACGCATGAATACGAGAGAAAAAAATGTTTCTCTACGCTTGTATTTAAAAAGTTGGCACTACTTAAACTGTATAGTAATTGATAAAACTCTATACTGTTTTAAATTACGACACATGTGTACACCCCAGGTCTCTCAACAGGTAGGCAGAGAGAACGCAGTGCCAAATATCCGTAATGATGATAATAATTGTGTCAAATGAATAATAGATCGAAGAATAATATTAAAGTGTTGTATTTTTATGGTGAATGGTTCCAATAAGACCCTGGTGTGGTGACAGCGGCCGCCACTTCGGCTACCGGAACCACTCGATAACCCAAGGCGCCTATGCTTTATAGCCCGTTGCATCCGGACACGATTTATTGGTGGGCGAGATATTGACTAAGTTTTTCATGCGAACTCTACGTTCGAAAAGTCAATCCAACGAATGTTAAATTCCTTTATGTATTATTATTATTGTTTTATTTGTTACGGCAGGTCCCTTAAAGGATAGGCAGACATAATACAACAAGAACAACAATATCAGCCTACTTAAGTCCACTGTTGGATATAGGCCTCCCCATAGACATAATACTGTGGAACAATTAGGGAAAAATATTATATTTGTATCTAAGTATATAATAATAATAAGAATTAATTAATAGTGTGTTTTTTTGCGCATGTAATTATTAATGTGCCTAAATGTAGAAGGCCCGTTAAAAAGCCGTAACGTGTTTTTTTGTACAGAAATGTTATCGGTTTCTAGAATGAATATAATCGTGTATAGTTTCTCGTGTTGAATGAATATAATCTAAAATCGTGAATGATATATGTATCTACTTGATTTAATAACAGCAATGTTGAAAAGATTTAAAAACGTAAAAAAAACGAATAGGTGGTAAAGCCTATTGCCATACACCGGGCACTGATCCTGACTCCGAGTCACTACTAGAAATTCTAAATTAGAAAATTCTCATAGTACCCGACCCGGGATTTGAACCCAGGACATCCCGTTCGGCAGTCACGCTTGCAACTACTCGGCCAACGAGGCAGTCAAAAAAGTTTGAAAAGATTTAAGAAAAGTAAATTTGAAAATTCTTCAGTTTACGAAGTCCTCAGAAGACTGGCTCAGCGTGGCCTACGTTGTTGCACCTGTCCGTAGACGACTATGACCACTTTCCATAAGGTGGCTTGAATGTCTGTTTGTCAGCCTTTGAAATAAAAAAGGACAGTCACATGTAAAATCATGTACACGTATATTTATTCTCGACCAAATAATCAATTACTTGTTCTTTTTGCCCTCTCTGCTTATCTGTCGGCTTGTGGAGACTTTATAATAATAAAATATATATTATATACATATACCTAAATATATTACACGTATATTTACAGAGAAAAAAGCAGTGATAGGCCTAGTGGTTAATAATTCACCCTCTCATTCCGGGAGTGCTGGGTTTAAATCCATGGCGCGCACCTCTTTACAAAAGCGCGTTTTGAGTTTAAATATCACTTGCTAACGGTGAAGGAAAACATCGTGAGGCAAACCTGCACATCTTAGAAATAAAAAAAAAAATAAAAAAAAAATTCTAAGGTGTGTGACGTTTGCCAACCCGCACTTGGTCAGTGTGGTAGGGTATGGCCTTAACCCTCTCAATATGATAGGAGACATACATATATTCCAACAGTGGAATAATAAATGGGTCGATTATTATTATTATTATATTTACAGAAGCTGTATTGCAGGTATATTTACGGTATGACAATATTGAACGAATATCAAATTTCTCAGATCACATATTCTCTTTTGCTGACAGCGAGGAATAAAACAGTAAACGAAATATGGTCGTTGTTGGCGAGAATGTATGTTCTATGAATAGTAGAGAACATTCGTAGAGAATATATTTCCTTACTTGCGCTTATCTTTAAATTATTGGAAGATAAATACTTGATAACATTTCTCCTGTACTGAAACAGACATTTCTTGGAAAGTGTGATAAAACGTAACTTCATACCTGTAATTCCTGAAAATGTAGGCTGAGGAGTGTAGTACACTCCCACGTTTCACCAGACAAAGGAAAGTGTAATAAAAAATTTGTTGTGATTTTTCAAAAAGTCCTCCTGAAAATGGAATGAAAAATTCTACTATTAGCAGCGGTAGGATGTTAGTGATCTCTTTTTATCTTTCCACAATCGAACACGGTCTCCCCTTGAGGGTGAGAAGATTCAGAATCTATTCGGTCATACTCAGCAAGCGCTCGTTGGCAGACTTCACACCCCTCAGTACTAGTAAAATTCCTTAAATAAAAAAATACTTGGTTTTAATTACATACATAGTTTAAGTTATCAAAGAACATATTAATTAACATTTCATAACCAATATTCATTTATTTCGATACATTTCTTGAAGCACATTCGCAGCATCATCGACAAATTGCGAGATAAAGCAAGAAATGATGAATCCGCGCATCAAAGGTACATGCACACCTATTCATATATCGTCACGCCAGGTTCCTTACATGATAAACAGAGATCACTGAATGCCAAATATCTCTATCCTTACAAACCTGCCATGTTTGTTCCACATTCATCTCACTCTTCACACACGCACACCGGTTTCAGAGACTTCTGACTCTCCTATCAGCCAAGTTCTGCCCTGTTTGATCAAGATAGGAGTCTGGGTCTCTCTCGGAACCTGCATCCGTCAACATTAGAATTGTATATATGCTTTGTCAATATTTTATCACCCCTTGTCTCGACATGTCCGAGCCATGGAATTATGTGCAGATAATTATTGCATACATTTTCCAACATAAATCATACGTACTAAGATTACGCGTCATTTTTGTTTATAGACGTTATTCGGGAAAAAGCATCCCAATTATCCACATTACATATTAAGAGCATAGCTTTATTCTGAGCAATGAGCTCCGGAGAAAGCCCGAAGTCGTTACATTGCTGAATATGCGACAGATTTATCGTGGTTTTGTAGTGATGGGCCACTGTGTCCCGAGACTTATCGATAAACAGGTAAAAGTCGATAATGTAAAGTAAGAAATGTTTAGTGTGTTTCGTATTCTTGTTTGCATTTGTATTATTCGTATATAAGGTCTTCATTAATAATAAATAAAGTTATTTATAATTATGCAATTAATTACGTGTAGTTACTGTATCATTTATTTTATGTAAAGTATCTTCGGTCTATGTTGAATATCTGAAATTTAAATTTCACCTTAAAATCAACGAGTTTTCCAACGTAAAATGTATGTCGTTAAATATCGAGTGTCCATCATTAATAATTTTAATTTTAATCCTAAGCCATATCGGGTACCCAAATAAATACATTGAAAAATAAATATATTGAATTTACTGACATTCCTAACAAATGATATTTTAAACATTTAAGACAATATTTCGCGTTATCATACCACACAACTAATTAGAACGTGTCACTTTATTAGTATTTTCCGATTTTTATTAATAATTGGCGTAAAAAAAACTTCTAGGAATGTTACATATCGATGTGAATATGACCAGAACTAGGGGTCGTCACCTGGGTGGCGCGGGGCGCGGGGGGCGCAGACTCGGCGTCGCAATGTCGGGCAGGTTACGATTTACACTCCACCAACTCAGCAGAAACTCTGCCCGGACGAGAAACGCTGATAATCCACATCCATACACGCTGCGTGAGAATTAGATCGAGATTACTGCGGTGCCCACCGCGCTCCGACGGTTTTATTGGCCGTTCACTTTAATTAATATGTTAATGCGCGCTAACCATCGCGGCCTATGTTCGCTGTTAGTGAAAATTGGACGTTCTAAATTTAAGCGTTTATCGATCATGTAACCGTCCGGCTCTACATGGGCAGTGACCCTCACTGTGTATAGGAATAGTTAATGACATTAGTTTTATTGAGTTATACTTTCATAATTATTTAAATGGTTTAAGTGGAACACAATCTGAAAAATTCCTTTGATTTCTCAGAGCCAGTGGCTGTCAAACTTTCATTTAGGTTAATATACAAGATGTAGTCGCTGTGATAGTTTTAGAATCCCCATTTCGTGTATGCAATTGTGCAAGTTCTCTTTACCTAATAACTCTTAGATAATTTAAAGCAAATACTTTAAGTCTTTGTCCAGCAGTGGACCGGAGTGGGCTGATGATGATGATGACTTAAAGTCTAAGTTATTAGAAAAGATAAAGTAGATATTTAAGTTTAAGATTGTTACATTTTTAATCTATACAAAATGTTTTCTTTATTTTCAGGCCACTACAAATTAAAAAGGGCGGAAGGTATGGCGGGAAGCGATTGTAAATTGATAGACGAGGAGCATCACAATTGGAGCCAAAATCATGAAGACCAGTTAACATTTTGGAGACTGAATTAGTGTTCTGACGAGTTAATATTGGTGGACGTTGGCTACAAGAGAGTGTGTGGTTACGAAAGTTGTGTTCTGACGTTGGAAATTTATTGTTAGATAAATGTGACCTCGCGTATGGTATCTGACGGCGGAGATCGCGGCGAATGATGGATTCCGTAAATGTAGTACGTATTTACGCGCAGTCTTATTACCGTCGACGTTTAAGTTCATCTGAGCTGCGTAGACCTGGTGTGGTCTTACTCTCAGACTGGATCAGTGAAATTTTCGTCGGCTGCGCTGGAAATAGTTATAGACTAAGCAAGGCCGTAGGCCAAACAATCATTGCCATCTTAATTTTTGTATAGCTGTAAATGTCGCGCCTAGTACATTTCATTTGCATCGGACGATTATGTGTGGGCCAATGGTATTTATAAAAATATATAGATATAGCGTGTGTTAAACGTTCCGATGTGTTATCCCCAAATATGTTTAGTGTTAGTGCAAATTTCCCATGTGACGTTAAAAGTATTGGATACAGAAATTATTTTTGATGACCGTGATTATATAATTTTATTCGTGTACTTTTTTAAATAGCAACACTGCTATAGATTAGTGTAGTGTGGTAACATCATACGTCATTGTAGAGACGAAAGAATTTTTAGTCCTTGCAGAACAAATAGGAAATAGAGGTGTTGAAAAGGTTTTTTTTTTGTAGAATTTTAGGTGTCCATTAAACCAGTTCACCCATAAGCCATTTTTAGCCAAAAATAGATTTATTGCTCAACATTCTGACGTCAAATCAGGAACAATTTTTGAAATATTAATCGGACGAACTTAAGATTTTTGATGACGACATCGTCTAGAATTTTTTACGGCGTACTTGTTGTATAGTGCTCTGAAAATATCGTGCCTCTTGCTAAGTATAAGTATATGAGATATGTAAATGTGCTCGTTATTCGGTGATTTTGTAACGTAAAGATACACTCGCTTCCAGGTCGCGAAAGTTGACGCACAAACGAAATCCAATATAGTCAGATCTCTAGTCCCATTAATTTTCGAATAAGATATCGTCAGCTAAGTACAGAAGATGAATTACTCGTGTCGCGGGCGAGGGCCGACTCTGTTGTAACAAAAAGATGAGTTCGTTCTGTGAATTACCTCAGTGGACTGTTTGTGATAGAATTAGCCAATAAGTGTTCAATATTAGTACTTTTACCGTAAGTCAATTCATTGTAATTTTGGCGTCCATATGCAATGTAAATTTTATAAAAAGCACAATTTTTTTTATGCCTGTTATCTTAACGGACGTTTTACGCGAGTAAGCATATTTTTGCTTTAATCGAGGCCTAAATCTAATAATGTATTTGCAAATCGCCGAGGTACATTGTTCTAGCATTTACATTGTTCTTGTATCAATTTCTAAAGTGGTTACTATTTGTCTGGATGTTGTTCCGGTAGCGGTATTTTGTATAGACGCTTTATATCAATGAAATCAACCACGTAATGATAATAGATTTGAATCCTTATGTTATTTGCTTTAAGGTTGAAAATTGTACGTAAAAAACTCATTAAATCAGTTGTGTTCAACATATTGTGTACATGTATGGCATTTTGTTATTGTTCTTGAATTCAACCAATCGTGGACGTACCATTTAAATGCATTATTGGTGACATTAGATATACGTCAATGACGCGTCCTGTTAGAAAGAGGCGTTCAAATTCTCTCTGAACCACGTATATTTCATAATAAACTGAAACTAATAAAGATTAAGAAATAAAACGGATATATAAATGAACATTTGTTTGATTGACAAACATTTTCTAGACGGTTCTAGAACTATTGAAATGAGGTATGGACTTGCCAAGGTGAATGATTGATTAAACGATTTTTCAAATGAGATGTTCGTACTTCAGGGTTCTGTTGAAAGCCTCTTCATTAATGTTGTAGGACTCCTGAAACTCGCGTATCATATGGGCCTCTCACCCTATGTGTAGTCGCAGCTGATGTTGGTGCTATAAATACGTTGTATCTACTATTTTAATAGTGCATTTTTGAACGAATGTTATTCTTTTTCATTAATTTAAATTCTTATTTATACAAGTGTAAATGAAATTGACGTACAAAATTATATAAAAAAAAATATGACACACGTACGTATGTAAGCGGGGAGAAGTTGTTTTTGAGATTGTTCTAGTGACCACGAAACCACGATCTGTATAAGTATGTCTTGCTCTGTCTTTGTAAGTGTGAGCGAGATGCAGCACACTTCAAATCGCTTCGTTTCGAATAAATCATTATGATATTTTAAATGTCTGACACATCGACCGCGGTGCGCGCCGCAAGTGATGCTTACACAACTTTATTTCTAACATAATGTAGATAGTTAATTATTAGTTATATTATTAGTTGACTTAAAGTCACTTACTGTGAACAGTTCGTGGATGTTGGACATCGACGCTGTGCCTAAGGATTTGTAATGTGTAGTAACCATTGCCAAATATACTATGTAACGTAAAATGGAGGCTATCACAGTAAACGAACAGATGTCGCTACTTGTACTTTAAGTATAGTGAAAGTGCTTGAGGAAAACGCGGTTTTGGATTTTACCAATGAAAAATGCGGACGCAATGTCGGTTTTTTGTTCCTTTTGGCAAGATTAGGTCGTGCTTTCCAATATACTTCCAATGATACTTTCATTGCAAGTGGCGCCGCGTAGTGGACGTAAACGGTAGCCTTCATTGTGAAACGAATGTATCTTGTATTCGGACGAAAAAATAGTTGTATTAAGATTGTTGTAGATGACTGGCCTCGTTGGTGGTATCTCATAATAGTTAAGTGTTAGTTTAAAATCTCCTGGTTGTTGATTATGAAATTAAATAACGAAATATACAATGTAAAATGCCGTGTTTATGTCACTGCATGTGGTCAATTAAATGTGGACCGAATTTAACAGTGTCCCATGACGGCCTAGGGTGTGGAACGGGTGGGTTTTGTGCTTTTAGCGGAAATTTCGTTTAGTGTAAATTGTTGAAGGTGGTTTTCGAACCAAAATTTTGGATGTTCATGACTAAAAAAATCTCAACTATGAATTCCTGATTATGATAAAATAAATTTGCGTCTAAAATAACTACATCACAGATAAAGCTTATAAAGGTCCTATCCAACTAAAAATGAATTCTATATAGAGGTCTATTCCACGTTCTTTATTTGTGTTTAAAATGAATAAAATCTCTAGAATATGTCAATTATGGCATAAAATTATATATATGTGCTCTAAAAATTTAAAATGCGATCAACCTATAGAAGTACTCGTTGGCTAACCAGTTTGAATTGTTGATTCATTGGCGAGCCATCTATTCTCTGTCAAATCTTGGTCAAGATTCGACTCTACTCATAAATTGAAAATCACCTTAAAAATTTATTGTCTGCGTAGAAACAGACATGACAAGATCATAAGGTGTCTATTGAGCAGGTATTAAGCGGTTTTATTAGATTTCCAAGTTTTCCAAACTGAAAATATATTTTAACTACGCTTTACTTTGTAATTTAACAGCATATAAATCGTCAAATTAAATTCACGTGAAAATCGTGAGCTACTGAAATGGAAGACATCTTGATAACATGATAGAATTCATGAATAAATAACTTTGAGCAGCGAAATCTTGCTGTGGACCTTTTTTATAAGTGTTTAATTAGCAACTGTTTTTCGGTATAAAATCAACAAAACTGCGATTATATCTTTTAGCAATTATTAGATGGATGAAATTGCTAAAAGATAGATAATGAACTAATAGAATGAATTAGGCGATATAAGTTTAATGATAAAAGAAATGTACGATGGAAATGTAGTTTCTGTACCGAGCTGTGTGTGTAATATATTTGTAGCAATGTGACCCGTTTCTTAACGCTTACGGATATGTCTTAGCATGTAATAGATAATATATTTTACCATAGAGCATGGTGATCGTGTAATAACTATGCGTTAGGGCAAAGGGGAGTTCCCCGTAAAAATTTAATTAAATTATTTTGTACAATCTTTAATTTTTTTTATGTTTGCATTATTACGTTTAACGCATTACATGTTTACATTATTTTTCGTTGTTTTCTTTTTAGTTTTCGGTTGCTTATTATTATAATTATTATAAATAAAAATTTACGACAAAATGTGAAAGAACTTAGTTAAGTTAGGAAATCATGTCTAAATGTAAATATATAGATGAAAACATGTATGTAGAAATACATAAATCCTATTTATGTATTAAATTTGATATTGTTTTCAAAATTTCATCGGTTGTATTATTTGTCCTCTTATTAAATCCTTGTCATTTTCTCGTTTAAACAGTAGAAAAGCAATAACTAAGGTCCCACTACTGGGCAAAAAGTTTCCCGTGATGGTCCAAGTGACAAAGTTTCGTATATTAAAGAGACTTAGAGGAAATATCGCAAATAACATAATTATTATTACTATTCCGATTTGTATTTTCAAAATCACCTTTCTCCTCAAAGTTACCTATCAGTTATGGGATCCGTGGGTCATTTAATGAGATTAGATTATTCGGGAGTATTTTTATTGCCAAAGTTTTACATTTACTTTTGTCACAAAGATTTTTTATTATTGAGAAGACGAAATAAAAGTTTTATTATGCCGGGAACTATTTACGAAGAATTTTATACGACTTTCATGTCTTCGAGTTTGTGATAAGCAATTGATGGTTATAGATTTGAGGCACTACAGTTCATCTCAGTAAAAATATTTATACCATTAAAATTATACACAGACGTGAACTATATTTTGCTTATCAAATGTTTTATTTCGAGTATTTTCGTCAACAAAGAATCTCTTAATAATGGACTGTACCTTGGCACAGATTTCCTATATTAAAATCATATTTTTTTAAACCATTATTTGAGTTTATTGTTTATATAGCAAATGTATATTAAATGTACATTTTAAATATATTTTTTGTAATATTAAACGAACACTGGTAAATGATTCCAGATTTAAAAATTCAATTTTTATTACCCGCGGTTTTTTGCTAGACGGCGTCTTGCGGAGTTTGCTCTGACATCTCAGTAAATAATCTGCATAGGTTCTGATAGGTTTTAATAAAGCTATGTTTTTTCTAATGCGTCAGTATAGCTAATATTGAAGAATTGTATGCAAATTAAAGTATGCTTTTCTAACTTACAACATCTCATCATAGAAAAAGATTCAAATATTTCCATCATATGACATGTTTACACCTAGATAGGACTAATGAATTCGAGACATTGCTTAAGTACATTGGGGCAATACTGAACTTATTCTTGCTTTGTTGAACATGCAACAATAATGGCAATTAACTACGTCGAGTACTTCGGCATGTTCATTAGTCATTAATGATTTCCAGAGCCAATGCACCTTTCGCAGCAGTAACTGTTGAAATTATTTCATCATCGTTATCGTCATTATCATTATTAGCCAGGCCTCGTCCACTTCTGGTCATAGGCCTTTCCAATATCAAGCGAGAACGCGACTTGGCAAACGTAGCGCAGGATGCCCTCCAGCTAGGTGGAGTGACGATATACTCAGTGTGACTGGCAGCGGTTGGATGCGAAGAGCTGACGATCGAGCATATGCCGTGCTATTGGACAGGCCTATGTTGTAATTATTTGCTGTTACCCATTCAATAGCAACAGGTTCACATTCTTATTGTAGAGTTTTGCATATCGAATGTACAAAACTCTTTCGTTCAAAAAAATGCTGACCACAGAGTATCTCTGCTGATTTTGAATTTCACCGAAATGTCAGGCAGCTAGCAATTAAATTATGGGAAATATATGTTGCACTGACACTGTCAATACTGACAGAGGATTTATTACTGATTGAGGGTTGAATACTGATATAGGAAATGCGAGCAAAAATTTTAATACTACGAAGAATTCTTGGCGATGTATTCGAGAGAAGACAATACTCGACAAAACCTGGTAAGATGACATGTTCGGTTCTATGTAAACCTACATAATATCAAGGACAGTCCGCTAAGTTTTGCAGTCTCTAGACAAGTATTACTCGATAAGTATTAGTTTAACCGATTCATTAAAATGTAATGTATTAAAAAAACAGTACAACTTATCTTACGTAAACAGTAGCTCACCTATTTTGTGAATGTAGAAGAAGGTCTTAAAGGCTTATTTTGATAGAAACATTGGTGCACTCCTTCCTCGTGACTAATCTAGGCTAGTGTTATTAGAAAAATGGTTTTTTAAGTATTTTGAACCCCTTGCTTTTGAGCGTTTGACTGACAACGTATACTACTTCAGTCAAGCGTCTAGATTACCTTACATTTAAACAATTTAATTGAAAGTTTAGGCTTTTCAAACAAAACTGCGATCTACATGTACATACTGACATTGACTGTTTTCAATTAAGTACTTCAGAACAAAGAAAATCAGCAATGTTAAAATGTGCCTACCATCAATTGTTCAAAATCAGTATCTACTACAAATAACATATTTTTTATTGTGATGTTATGAAAGCTGGGTTTTCATAAGCCATTTATATTCAACATCCAGCACACTGCAACGCCCACATGAACGACCTGCCGGTACCCTGCAAGCCGTGGCAGCCGTGGTACGACGATAAACAGAGCTTCTACAGTAAACACTTGGCGATTGGAATAGTGTGGTAACATATAAGTACTAATCAATAAATTTCGCATAAGATATCTGAGGTCTGACGTATCTTACTCATCATCAACCCATTGCATTGTGCCTCTATGGAACAAGGGCTTTGGATCGAAATGAACTGTCAGGTTGAATTCTAAACTCCTGGGCTATTACTTTATTCGTTTGATGTTGGAGAGTTTGTTTTGCCTTATGGTACAGGGCTATGCGAACCTCCTGGTGTTACGTGGCCAATGTAGCCGAACCGATATATGTCATGAAATATCGATTAACATAACATAACGCCTGTAAAGAGATGCTTACCCCTTTGGGGATTTCTCTGATTCTTCTTCATTTCGTCTGTTACGTTATACGTCCCAAGAAATAGGTGTGCGTATTGCTACATTATCCCGTATATTTTTTTTTGCTTATATCTTTTCGATTGCCTCGTTGGTCGAGTGGTTGCAAGCGCGACTGCCGATCGGGAGGGCCTGGGTTCAAATCCCGGGTTGGATACAATTGGATTTTTGTACTTTATAATTTCTAGTAGTGACTCGGAGTCTAGGTCTGTGCTCGGTATATGGCAATAGGATCATCACCTATTCCATGAAATGTAAACGTACCTATTGAAACGTGGGCTGTACTACACTCCTCTGCCTACCCCTTCGGCGATTAAAGACTTGATGTTACGTTATTTTTTCTGCATAGCCCAACTAGTTTTGAATAGGTCTGAGGTCCCCCTAAATGTGCTCTCGCAGATTGCAGAAACAAAGATTACGAGTCTGGGTTATGCTGGTACATATTATTCAAGGTTTAGGGTCTTCCTCTCTCCAATTTGTTATCACCGTTTACGCATGCCCATGGTGTCCCAGGTGTCTGTTCTCATTCATCATGGCGCTGTACACGGAGAGCCTGTACCTGAACTGGGGCCCGCCGGCGCAGCCCAGCGCGCCCAGCGACATGGTGGAGGAGTGCGACGATGCCGACACTTAGCTTCTACGTTATTCTAATATATAGCTGTTTTATAAAACCTTGTTTTTTTACGTAAATATTACTGGTGTGACGTGAGACTTTGGCTAAATCTTCTGCCTACCCTTTTAATGAGATACAGACGTGGCGTTCCGTTCTTACGTGTTTTCGATGCTTGGTAAAAACCTGCAGAAGGCACCCGAAACACCCGATTTTTTCATCTGCCATATGAATAAAGAGAGATACTTGCAAAGCGGTTTGCACACATCTTAGGAATTAGCTTTCTTTTTTAATAAAGGACATCAAATTTCATTCGTATAGAATAAAACAATTACTTGTGAACAATAAAAAGTAATGAAAAATTTATGTGAAGTTCTCAGCAAATCCTGAATTGCCATTAATACGTAACACGCTCGTCAACTGTTTCTTGTAGAAATATCTGATTCTCGAGTAGACGAACGACCAACGAAGTAAAAAATTAATATTAAACCTATTTATAATTCCACTGTTGGAATATGAGTCTCCTCGCACAATGAGGGTCATGACCAGCCAAGCCTACCACGCTGGCCAAGAGCGGGTTGGCAGACTTCACACACCTTAGTTTTTTTTTGTTTATAAATTCTAAGGTGTGCAGGTTTCCTCACGAAGTTTTCCTTCACACCTAGCAAGTGATATTTAAATTTAAAACGCAATTTGGTAAAGAAGTGCGCGCCATGGATTTGAACCCAGCACCCTCGGAGTGAGAGGCTGAATTCTCAACCACTAGGCTATCACTGCCAAAGTAAAATATACCTAACAATAAACAAGGTACGAAAAATTAAACAACTCACTTTATTGCTTTCATTTTATTGTATGGAAGTTATTCCGCTTCAGTTCTCATTCGCTCGTGAACGATAACGAACCACCGCTACACACAACTGACACAACAGAAACCAATCCCGAATGAATGAAGTGTTACTTGAACAGAGAAGCTATTTTTTCAGAAATGGCGCCAATTAATCTGTCCAACTTGTTTTCGAACTACCAACATTATAACTGAATTATCATTAAAAAGCCACAGAAAAAATGAATTTAATCTCTATTAATTTGAGTTTTTTCTTATAATCATTCAATCAATGTTTAATAAAATAAACCTTCTGAAAATCTAAGTGCAATCCATTGTCAATATATTCTTTCCTTTTCTCCCTTAATTGTAACCCAATTTATAACCATGTATCCCAATACTGTGAGAATCAGAAACATACCCTTTATGAGAAAGGTCAAGTTTAAATTTATATCCTATTTTACGAAACTAATCACTTGACTATTTTGTAAAAAAAAATTACCAAAATGAAAGGTTAATTTGATTCGTTCAATTACATTCGGGTCTGATTCACTACCGGTTACTAAACAAAACTTAAAAAATAATAGACGTAACGTTTCGTTTTCACGAAAACGTAAAGGAATTATATGTATAAGGATACTGAGTTTTTGCTAAATGTATCGCACAACTATATCAAAACGGGGAGAACTCAAAAAATTAACAGCTGATCTATAAATTTACTCTGAAACAATATACTACACACAAAAGCGAAAACTGATGTGGGTTTAACTTTTCCTTCTGTGAAAATGTAATCGCCATTTTCTAGTACATTTTGAGTCCTCAGATTTTGATATTGATGTGGAATATGTAGACACTTTATTTTAAATAATAACCGTTCCATTAAACAACGAGATATTACAACAGAGAAGACTTAAACGATTTGATAAAGTATATGAATGGAGACCTATTATACATACATATGATATACTATTTCTCTACATTCCAGAATCATGATTATATGAAAATAGCTTTGCATCAATCTAAAACATAAGTTACCATCAACAATGAATGTCAATTTATTCAATGTACGAGACACGCGACTTCATACGTACAACGTTTTAAATCAGTTTTCATAGTACATCTAAGCCTTCACGAATCGTCAAGTTATTCCAAACATAACATGACATTAATTTCTTACTATTTCCTATTTATACATCACAAGTAATGAGAAATACAGATGCATTTCGAGTCTACACTTATACGATATTTATTTTCCTTCTTACATTGAAAAAAAAATGGAAAACAAAGGAACAAATCTTTGTCCTTTATTTCACAATGTTAAGGTATGGTGACACAGGTGCTTTTTTTAAGTCTCATAAAATCGATTTAGCTATTCATAGCAACATATCGAACAGTTAATTTCGTGTCCGGAGTGCTTATATTAAAAAACATGCAATTTTTATCACATCGACAGATTATTCGATGTATTAATTGTCCCTATTTATGCTATTAAGTAGCTGGGTCAGAAGTATGTTAGGCCAATGTAATTGAAAGGTATGTTAATAAATAAAATACCTCAATTTAAAACCCTTAAAAAACCTTTTTTTAATCTAAAAATTTTATTTAATTCGTCAATGAAAAAAACGTTTCTAAAAAGTATGTCAATAAAGAGAATTCCTCAAGTAAGTTTTTTTGGATATATAACAATCCACATTTGTATTAACATATACATGAATATTACAGTAAGTCAACTTTTTGAAGGCCTGTCCAAACTGAAATATACTCAAAAAGGAAAATTTGTATCTTATAGCATAATCATCATTTAATAAGGAATACAGAATCAAAGATAATTCTTGGCATAGACACAACTGTCATATACCTGCTAAGTATTCAACAGATCAAAGATACAAGTATAGACTCGAAGTGTATTAAATTAAAACTAAAATATATTAAAACTTCATCCCGGTGGCGCGTCAGTGACCCAATACTGTGTCCCGTGTCCACACTTGATGGACATCGCGCTCCTGAGGGATTATTTAAATCACAAGTTATCTGCTCTCGGGCTTCGGCTTGGGTGGCTTGAAGCCCTGAATCTTCTTCTTCTTTTTCTCTTTGCCGCTACCTGATTGGAAACTTTTCCAACTTTCCACGCGGTTTTGTCGAGATTCCTGAAATTGAGAGAAATTAATTTTATTATTGAACTTCCGTATTATACACAGGTTTATCTTGATTTTTCGCAATTGTTTGTACTATACTCCCAGCAATTACATAACAACAAAGTTTTACAACATACAAGCGTCCATAGGCGACGGTGACCACTTACCAGCAGGTGGCCCGTCTACCTATTTGCTAGGCTAAATATAAAAAAAATATATTATTGTTCTTAGATATAAGTATATCTATTAGCGAATCCCTTAACTTATTTTATTAATAAAAATAATTCCATTCATGAAGAGTAATAAATGTGAAAGAAGCATGGCAGGTCTGTAAGGACAGAGATATTTGATACTCGCTACTTTCTACCTGCCGTGTAAAGGACCTGGCGCGATTATATAATAACAATAATATTAATATGGTTTTAAAATATTGATTATACACATTACATTTATTTTGTGTGTTTACTTATATTTAAAAAATGGCAGCAAATTCAAAAGCAGTATATTGTCAGAGTGAAATAGGATTTAAATGGAAAACGATAGAACCTGTGTCTTATTTCATTATCTGCTGTGGCCACTATGCCTTTAGCTTTGGTAGTAACAGTCATTTAATTAAATAATTACTTTATTAACTTCTTCAATTAAATTTGCATACTAACCTCTTTTGCATACTAACCACTTTTCTTCAGAGAAATACAGCGATGATTTTATATTAATACTAAGAATAAATAAGAAAATACACCTCAAAATTCTTAGCCCACTCTTTCTCCATGGACATGTGTTCCTCGTGCTCTATCTCCGCCTCGCGTTTCCGCTTCCTCTCCTCCATGTCCCGTGTCTCCAGGTGCTGTCGTTTCCGCTCCATATCAGCAAACAGCTGTAATCAATATAATTGATGTACTGTAATCAATATATATATTATACCGGCTTAACTCACGTTCGTTTTCGGGATGGCCAGACTAATTTCGTATCTATATGAATACATACATAATGTATGATACAATCCCTACATTTTTTTATCATACATTTCAGTGAGATTTGCTTTCATTAAAGTTAGTATAAAGTTGATGTAAATGTAGTCATAATGACAGAGTCTTCGGTCTATTCAACAAAGTAATTACATGGAACTTATTCTAGAAAAACAGATAGTATAATAGCAATAGTTTATAGCTTGCTCGACCATTAATTACAGCACTCAGTGACGTCATCAAGCCATTTAAGTTTAAATAGATATAGCAAACCTATTGATAACTTCAACTGTCTAATTATAAAATTCCTCTCAATCGTCTGTCTATATGTACAATAATTACTATTTCAAATATTTTTAACTTAATTGGAAACAGACTTATGTTGTATATTAATGAGTTCGAAATAAAAACATTTAAATCTAGGGCTTTAAATTGACATAGCATTGTTTTCTGAAGAAATAAAAAAGTAACATCACACCTGTAATCACTCAAGGGGAAGGCAGAGGAATGTAGCACACTCTCACATTCCACCAGTCATATTTATATTCCATCATGGAATAGGTGATAAGCTTATTGTCATACATCGGGCTCGGATTCAGACTCTGAGCCACTACTAGAAATTTATACTATAAAATCTAAGTTAAAAGAAAACACTAAGGTTTTTAGGATGCCAGAAAGTAAATAAGCATTTTTATGCCTTATTATATGCATTTCATATTACCTTCATTGTCATGACATAAACAGCATGTTTGAATTTGATAGGATCATCTTCCGGAATGCCCTCTGCCAAGCGGCCATCTTTCTTTTGTTTTTTGCGCTTTTGCTCAATCTGGAAACATTATTAATAGTAATTATATATTAGCTTTTAAATTTAAACCATATGTAATACTCCTAAGTAATAAGTAAGGTATTAAAGTATTAATAATAACCGATAAAGCTATATCTTTCTCAGTTAGATATGAGGATGGTATGAAATCTAGACATTAAGGGGCACAAACATTATATATGCAAACAGATAATATTTGTAGGTTGATTAGCTCTTTAATAAATTCAGTTAAACAAGGTACATATTAAACGAGATGTCTACTGAATTACATATATTATATTTCCAGTAAGTCATATGTTATTGCATATTGTTGGAAATTCTGTTAAAAGTACTCTTTTACAATGGATATGAATTTGTCTGTTTTAAAATTTTTGTATGTGATGCGAAAAAAAAAGTGCATAAAAAAACATTCCATTGTGTATGGATTGTTTAGCTAGTAAATTACATTCTGTACTGAAGTTACCATATGATCAGTTCGTTCCTTGGCCTCTTCATAAATGTCCAAGCACTTTTTTCTTGTATCATCATTCTCTAGAGTTTTCCATGCTCTGTTTATAATTTCAAAGGCTTGTTGAGCACGCTCAGAATCATCCTGTAATTGAAAACAAACAGAACTCACTAACAACTGCCGCTGAATACTTTGGTGTGACTCTAATGTGACGTAAAAGATTTTTATTGCAATAAAAGTGTATTGTATTACTGGCTGTTAAGATATTTCACTACTTAGTTGTTTTTCTAGAGATATCCAATCAATTGCACTCGTGTCTCCACAGTAACCGTCCCTTACCTATGTTCTGGCTGCGACAGGGTGACTCACGGTATGCTTTTCCCATCTGTGGATAAAAACGAAAATTTTGACGGATGTAACCGTCTCAAAAGTAGGGCTAAGGGACTCTTCAGGGAACATATAAAGGTGGATCAAATTAGTCCACTACTAACTTTAAAGCCAGGCGATGTGTTAGAGGCTACCTTATTCTACACTTAACATATTGCTAGAGTAGTATTGCATTAGTTTCCAACATTATTCATTTAGAGAAGATACAAGTGTTTACATAGTATGGTGACTAATTTAATGTCGTGAAGTAGCAAAGTGGCAAACAGAACAACCGTTGTTAAGTGGCTTACTGCTGCCCAAGAAACATCTGCATCCAATTGGTATGGCTTTTTACTGGTTGTGCATTATTTATTCACATATAAAATTCAATAAGAGTAAAGATGGATATATAAATATACAATTTAAGACAACTCCTAAACATGTATTAGTTTCGAACACAATTTAATGCAATTTTTTGTCACAGTGGGCTCTAAAGATTTCCATTTAATGTTTTGTAAATGATTGAAAAAGTCGTATATTATTTCAGCATAACTTACTATATTTTTATCTGGATGGACAAGTATGGACAACCGTCTATATTTTTTTTTAATCTCATCTAAGGTTGAATCTGGTTCTATTTGTAGCACTTCAAATGGATTCAGATTGAAGTAAGTGGACCCAGGTCGAAGCAGCCGCTCTATTTGTTGTTTTGGTGTCAATACAGAATCCCTCTTCTCAATTTCCTTGACCTTAAAGTAAATATAAATGAATAAATTATTTGATAAATATCATTAACATTTTTATCCTGAAAGGTGACCTATATCTAAGAGTGATACAATAAAAGTGTTAATAATTTGAAATTAATTAAAAAAACAAATGCTGTTCCTTCACTCTAGCATGTATTTTAAAAGTAAATAAAAAAATCCTTATATTACAGAATTGGCTACCTAGAACAAAAAAATCAAATGCAATGGAATAAATGAATACATGTATGCCCTATGTGGGTATCTTTGAACTCAAATCATTAGATCACGGTAGCTGTTTTTAAACTCCCAAGTTGGAAAAACCATACATACTTAACACTTTTCTGACTGGTGACAGGTTAACTCCTCATTTCATGCCCAAACATTATTGACTGGTGATGATATAAATCATTATTGCACTAGCATTATCTATTTCAATTTATAATTATATAGATCATATTAATTGACCCATTTGTCATTCTACTGTTGGAATATGGGTCTCCTCTCATATTGAGAGTGTTAAGGCCATAGTGTGCCACGCTGGGCAAGGCAATGTAGAATATTGTAATAAACTCGACATATTGTGTTTAGTCATGTCCACTTTATAACAAATAATAACTTTTCTTGGTATTTAGATTTTTATCACAATTTTAGTACAATACCACAAATTTAAACAGTGATGGAATGTATTCACAAAGAACTGCAGCACACTGTTGCTCCTTACAAAGAACCATCTACCAGGCTTTCAGGAAAACTATGTGACTATGTTTAAGAAACAAATGGTCACCGATGTAAAAGCAAATCCAACTAGAAGAGGCACAGTATGCTTTTCAAAAGGAAAGAACTATGAAATGAGATATATCTGCAAAACAACCAATGTAGCAATCACCTGATTACCATACTAAAACAAGTTATTAACCCTTAGCACTCCGCACGTTTTACGGAACATATGATGGATAGATGGTTAAAATTTATATAAAAAATATGTCCAAAGTTTTACTTAGTTTCATTTAGTTAAATAAAACGTATTGGACTTTATTTAGAACATTTTACTTTCATATTCAATTTGAAAAATATTGCCAGTGACATGACATTTGTCCAGGCTCAACTCACATATGTCTTTCGGGATGACGCAACTAGTTTCTGAGGTCACGATCTCGCTGCAAGCAGCAGGAGCTTATCAGGAAGGACCTCAAACAGGTCCGAAACTAATCGGGCTATTCCGAAAAATATATGTAAGTTAAACTGGTATACTTTTAATCATGTGTATAAATACTCACAAAACATTTAACAGTAAAATGACACATGCAGTTTCAGTATAAAATTGCTGGTCAGCAAAGTGTTAACAATTCTGCTGTGATTAGTAATAGATTACATATATATCACCAAGAAAGTCACTGGTAACACACAATTATCTGGTATTACAGAACTATTAACACCAATTGTTCAACATTATATTTTCTCAATGGGAATATAAATACCAATAATCAGGCTCATTTATTTTGACCAAATAGGTCAAATACTGGCTAAAAGGGTGGTCAGAAGTATAAGATGTGTGTTTGTGTGTGAACAGAGGGAGCAGTGTGGAAGCAAGATGAGGTCTGTAAGGATACATTAATATTTGTCAATTGGTAGTTTTTACCTACTAAGGGACCTAGTGAATTAATAAAATAATAATTTATTGCCCGAAAAGAAATTCTTTAAATCTAGAATATTGATACTACCTGTCACAAATTTAAGATTAAATCAATTTCTAATAGCAGGCATACATACACCTGTATGAACAAGCATGTATTTATAAAATGCCTATGTTAATTTAATAGATAGCAGCAGTTAGATACAAAGAGCTCAAGATCAAGCTCAATGTCATGCTAATTGAGAGGCCTTTATCAAACTTTGGACGGTAGTAGACTGATGATGATGATGAATTTAGCACCATTTGAGCTAGCTTTGTAACACTGATATGGATCCAACTGTAGTTCCACTGGCTTATCAACTTACCTTTGTCTACTATCTACACTACATTTTAACTACCATCCCGCTCAAGAATTAGTGGATAGTGTGCTACTCATCTCACATAGATATATAATTGTGGATATGTCTAAACATGTAATAACAAAGAGAATCAAAGTAATTAAAAGTAGTAGTACACTACACTACTGTTCACACTGAGTAACCAAAGCTGACTCCAACCACCTTTCCAAATATATAATTGCCAGCTTTACAAAAGATTGCCACAATTACAAAATATTGCAAAAGATTGGAAATTATTTAATTATTCTGTGACTTAGCACATCCATATTCAATGAGGACGTGTGTATGTGCTCTCCTATCTCATGTTATGGATGTTAGTCATTCAACACCACAAACCTCTTTTGAACCATTGTACAAATTCTTAATCGCTTTGAATATGTTAAAAAAACGATTTTTTGCATATTTAGGCATAAGATCTTCGTACTAAATATCGCGCAAAGCTTGTTTTCGTCAGGTGTAGTGAGTAAATAAGAACCACGAATTATTCATTGTGTACTGTCGAACTCTTACTCTAATGCTGCACATGGGACTATGTTTGGTATTAATTCTCTGCTCAAATACGCGAAAACTATTGCTTCATTAAAAGTCAAATACCATATCATAGTACCATAGCACCTTCTAGTTTTAATTTGTTCACTGTAAGTTTTATAACAAGTAAACTACGCGCTTTCTTAGTCTCAATAAAATGAATAGGAAGCAAAAACTAGGTTAGCTTACCTCACAATAGAATTCATCAAACGATTCTGCTTTTCCCGTGGATGTTGTAGAACTCATCTTAGTGACAATAGTGGAACAAAAATAAGTAAATCTACTACGTTTATCATTCACAGAAATATAGGATGGCCAATGCCAGTTATCCTATATATTTTGAATATTTTATTTTGCAATAGCAAAACCTGTTCTGTCAGTCAAGTCAATAGATGCATACCAATTAATGATGGCGTTTTGAAGTTTTGTGAATTTATGAATTGTGTCATACGGCCACGTTAGAATGTAAAATAAATTAATTAAATTACTTGCATATTTTTTAAGTAGATATTCAGTAAACCAATGAAATCAAACAAAGAAAGTAAATTAATTGAAACTAAGAAGAGCTTAAGAAAAAAAAATGTTTATAAAAATTCACTTCTGGCAACATTAATATTCTCCTATTCATTACTGTTCTCGATAGTCGATGGATGGATTGGATAATATATTCGCTACACAAACGACTCTAGTATTCGTTCGTTCACTACTGGCGTTTCCAATCTCTTAGGTAAATAACGATAATATCCATAGTATATTTTACAAATAGTTGCACGAATTCATTAACTGATTTATGTCTGGCATAACCCCAAGTCTGATACTGATTAGCCAATTTTTATCATAATGTTGTCTTTGATGGATTCGCTTTTAATTTTCGCGATTCAGTAAAAATTGGTATTCCTTTAAAAAGTCACTATATAACGTTTCACTGTCCAAGCAAGCTGTAAATTAACGTTCTCTGCAATGGAGGCTCTTTAAGTAACGTAGTAAATGAATTTTTTGTTATCGTATTTAAGTTTATTTAACTTTGTTAATTAGAGGGATAATTAATAGTATATATTTTTTAAATGGAATCAAATCTTAAGGTTTATTTTACTATTCAAAATAAATAAACCAATACAAAGGGATTATTACAAGCGAGTGGAACGTAATAGTGCGTACGATATATAGCGAGCATGGTAGATCGAAGTGATCCTGTAAAATCGATATTCGAGTTCATGTTTTGAAAATGTTAACTTACGCTCATCGTGACATTACTGGGTGGCGAATGTCAAAATAAATGTGGTTAGTTGTTTTTAGCAACTTATTTTAATGTAACGGTGTTAGTCTCTAACCTGAGATATTGATATTGATATCGATTATATCTGCTAAGTAATGACACGTGATGACGTGAGATCTGTGATAGAATAGAAGCGAAGTCTGTGATTGACTATCTAACACTTATTTAATTATAATTGTGAGTATTTCACCTGCTTGTTTTCCCGTGGAATGTTGACATTGTTAATTAATACTTGGGTTTTGTTTTATTTAAAATAGGTGAATTTGAGTTATGTGTTTTTTTGGTTATTAGAGTGGTAAATATTCCTTTTAAGATTAAACGAAACATAATTTGACCTTGAATATTAGGTATCTTTGCTTGTCAATAAAAATGGTTATAACAGTTTGGTTACATACTTAATATAATTTTACTCGTAATAACACAGTTTCTGTCAATTTTCATATTTGTTTAGCGCACGTTTGATGAAAGCTCTTGTACAAAAACACTCACAGTCTAAATAAGAATATTTATTCGATAGTAAAATGCACTGCGCATTGTTTTAACAAATCTACACATTGATTTATACTTATGTAATCGAAAGAAGGATCAAGTTTTTACTTTCTTTTGTATTACTAATAATTCGCGTCGAGACAGACTAAAGCCAAACTCAGAATAAATATTTCATTGGGTTGTATTCGGCACAAGTGCAAGTACAGGTAACCGTAATGAACGAATAAGAGGATATGATTAACACAGTCTTGTTAAATTTTTGACTTTATGGATCAGTGTATAATATTATTTGTGTACCTGTGTTTAAACTGTTGCGTATTTAATCTTTAGCGGAATTCTATTAAATAAATCAATAAATATTTTATTTGTTTTATCCTTGAATAGTTCCAGACTTTCTGCTATAATTATAATGATAAACTTGACATACATTTTTTTCTTGACATTTAAAAGTATTACTTGACTCTAGAAATAGTTATAAACAGCTGTATTTTAACATATCACACTTTGATATTAGTACAGTGTTTACTTTAAAAAGCTGTGATATACTTTTTAAACATATTTACATATTGAACAAAAATATATGTTGATGATAAATGAAATGTACCAAATATAATTTTTTATCTTAACAGAGAAATGTTTACGGATAAAGTTGTGCTCGTCACAGGCGCCAGTTCGGGTATTGGCGCTGAAACAGCTCATGACTTCGCTAAGCTTGGCGCAAACTTAGTTCTGACAGGAAGAAACAAAGACAATTTGAATAAGGTAGCAAAACAATGCGAGGAAAATTCACCGAATAATTTAAAACCACTCATTGTTATAGCTGATATGACAAAAGAAAGTGATGTTGAAAATATTGTAAAATCTACTATAGCTGAATATAAAAAACTGGACGTCCTTGTGAATAACGCTGGAATTTTGGAAGCGGGCACTATTGAATCAACGTCCCTGGACCAATACGACAGGGTGATGAACACGAATGTTCGTTCTGTGTATCATCTAACAATGTTAGCTGTCCCGCATTTGATCGCAACAAAAGGAACAATTGTTAACGTTTCTAGCGTAACTGGTATGCGGTCTTTCCCAAATGTTCTCGCATACTGCATGTCTAAAGCTGCCTTGGACCAATTTACGAGATGTGTAGCACTAGAGCTAGCGCCGAAAGGAGTTCGGGTGAACGCAGTCAATCTAGGTGTAATCACTACAGGACTACATAAAAAGATGAGTATGGGTGATGCGGAGTATGAAGAGTTTTTGAAGAAGTGCGCTCAGACCCATGCTTTGGGTAGAGCCGGTGACGCTAATGAGGTTTCGTCAGTTATTGTGTTCTTAGCGAGCGATGGTGCCAGTAATATTACTGGTGCAACTTTGCCGGTTGACGGTGGCCGACATGCCATGTGCCCTCGATAAATTACCTTAAAACATTACTCCAACCGTAACCTTGAAGAGATAGGCTGAGGAATATAGTACACTTTCACATTTCATCAGTTACGTTTACGTCCCACTATTGAATAGGTTTTGAGACTATTGCCACTTATCGAATTTGGATTGGAACCATCTAGTCTATTTTGGATTGTAACAAAATATTGCCTAAAATAAAGCAATTTCTGAAAATAAACTCCCTTCTTTCGTTACCCCTACATTAATATACTGACACATTTTTAATATCAATGTTTTAGGATGTTTACTCATAACCCAGTTATTTGATTTTGGTTGTATGGACAAATGGACAAAAGTTAGTTTACTACTGAAACTTGAATATCATTCTCATATTTATTGTATTGAAGTCATTACATTATTAGAAATTACACGATCCAATATCGTACTATATAAAAATTACGTAGAGAGAACAGCCAACGAGCAATAGCAGTACCCTTGGAGTCCCATGTACTGGTACCCATGGAGGTACTTGCTTTTTTGCAATGCTGTTTCTGTCTTCCATTAGTTCCTCTCGTGTTATTCAACAGTGTGTCTGTATAGTACTCGCATGTCTTTCTAATGGTGTGCAAATGTCTATGTACATATGTATATATATATATATATATACGTGTTTTGTTATAATATTTAATATGTTCGATTCTGCCAACGTCATGTTTAATTTATTTGATTTTTTTATTAAAAAAGATTTTCTAAAATCTTGCTCATATACAAATTATGTGTGATCTATTCCAGCCAAACAAAATAAGCAGCACTGGCTTTTAACACCACATAGATTTTTAATTTGATGTAGGTTTTATTTCTTTGATTTCAGACGTTAAACATGTTTGCAAATAAAGTTGTCCTAATAACTGGTGCAAGTTCTGGTATCGGAGCCGACGCTGCTATAGAATTCTCAAAATTGGAAGCATGTTTGGTAATTACGGGAAGAAATAAGGAAAATTTAGATAAAGTGGGTAGGACTTGCGAAGATGTGTCACCCAAAAGTTTGAAGCCGCTAGGTATTATTGCTGACGTCACTAATGAGGTTGATGTTGAAAATATAATTAATGGAACGATAGCAAAATTTGGAAAACTAGATATTCTTGTGAATAATGCTGGCATTTTTTCAACTGGTTCCATAGAAACTACTTCATTAGAGCAATATGATAGTGTAATGAACACGAATGTCCGCAGTGTGTATCAACTGACAATGCTAGCGGCACCCTATATAATTAAAAGCAAAGGCAACATTGTAAATGTATCAAGTGTATCTGGTTTAAGATCACACCCGAATGTTCTTGCTTATTGCGTATCAAAAGCAGCTGTTGATCAATTTACACGATGTGTTGCACTTGAGTTAGCACCGAAGGGAGTTCGCGTGAATGCTGTGAATCCAGGTGTGACATTAACAGGCATACACTTAAGAGGAAATATGAGTTTGGACGAATACCAAAAATACTTGGAGAGGTGTAAAGAAACAATCGCTTTGGGTAGACCCGCGAACGTTGGTGAAATTACACCAGCCATATTGTTCTTGGCCAGTGATGCAGCAAGTAATATTACTGGCGCAACATTGCCTGTTGACGGCGGTCGGCACGCCATGTGTCCACGGTAGAGTATACTCTATTTAATGTGTCCACAGCTAGCCATGTGTCCCCGTTAGAGTATGCACTATTTAATGTGTCCACGGTGCGCTATGTAGCCACGTTAGAGTATGCTCTATTTAATGTGTCCACGTGTCCAAGGCTCGCCATGTGTCCTCGTTAGAGTATGCTTTATTTAATGTGTCCACGTGTCCACGGCTCGCCATGTATCCCCGGTAGAGTATGCTCTATTTAATGTGTCCATGTGTTCACGGCTCGCTGTGTCCACGGTAGAGTATGCTTTATTTAATGTGTTTTAGTTCCTTCTTTTTTCTTATTTCAGTATTTATTACATGTGACATTGGTATAATCGTGTAAATTGGGAAAAATTGTCTTCTGATATTCTTGAATGTATGATTAGATCATTTTAGTATTTTGGTAACTTTATTATCTGTTTTACTATTAAATGTTTCGTGAGTATTTATACACATGATTAAAACTGTAACGGCTTAACTCACGTACGTTTTTCGG
>DWJK01000065.1:0-31493 GCA_018248815.1 Croniades pieria auraria
ATCTGTGCTCGGTGAATGACAATAGACTCACCACCTATTCCATGGGACTTAAAAATATAACTGGCGAAACCTGGGAGTGTACGACACTCGTCTGCCTACCTCTACGGGAATTACAGGCGTGATATCACGTATAATGAACGTCATAAATTGTTATCGTTCGTTCGTTCCTTCATTCACTCATTCCTTCACTACAGTCCAAATACACTGAGTAACAATCTTCTCACTATATACATACTTATATTTGTGACGTATAATGCAATAGCTAATTTTATGTATATATGTATGTATGTGTTAAATACTTTTCTGAGTCCTCACTTTTACTCAACACTATGAATGTCGGAAGTAATCTTTATCTTGTCGCATTATTGTCTAATGTTTTTGATATGTTGGCAGACCAACTGACGCACATTATGTCACTACTGTTGGCTTTGAACGTCAGAACACTAGTGTTATTGGTTGGCGGACTTCAGATGATAGGAAAACTGAAAGGCACGTGGTTTCTTCACGATATTCTTTTACCGTTATGACTAATATTTAATGAACGTAATATTCTTACCCATAAATCCCGAAAGGGCAAACAGAGGAATGTAGCACACTCCCACATGTCACCGGTGACGTTAACGTCCCATAGAACAGGTGTTGAGTTTACTTACGTATTTAATGTAAAACACATATATTTGCATAGTCAAATAAGCATGATAGGACTCGAACCCCACACCTGCAAAATGACCAGCTGAAATCTAAAGACGTACTTTTGTACGTAAAGCCACATCGAACTCTAAGTTCATTGCATTAAAAATCTTTAAATCAACTACAATTTTATTAAACGAATCGAGATTTTTATCTGTTAATTATCATGGCGATAATAAGAACCTTGATCTCGTTTAATCTCACCTCTGATCCAATCCACGTCGGTGATCACAGCGATCGCCGTGGAGCGCGCTGAGTGGCATAAAACGCCACTCGCGGTAAATCCGATTCTGCGTGCACTTTAATCCGATATCGGCAGCCTCCCCCATATTGAGGAGCACCGAAAACGGTGCCTGAACGTTGTACATTAACGTTTTAGTTCAAACGTTATAGGTTTGGGAGATTTTTTGGACTGTTATTGGTGTTTGTGTTAGAAGCAATGCCTTTGTGACGCGTGGTTTAATGTTTTTGAAGATTTTAGTGCGAAAATAAGACATATGTACATGAGAATGGTTATATAATTGCACATACCTATATGGATCCTACACCGTGAGGTGCAGTTGTTATGTAGAAATAAATGTTTTGTATTTGTTACTAATTAAATAACTGACAAGAGGGTAGTACAAAATTGATCGATTTCACCGATATCTACCTCTGTAACATCAAACGGAGTGCAAAAGAAAGTTCTCGAAGATGTTTATTGAGAACATACGTCACACTACCTTTGATTGTACTTCGGAGAAAAAAATGGACGATATAAAGACAAATATTTAAAAATGGCTGTATCAATAAATGCAGATTGCATATTGATCCAATTGACCAAATGTCATTGTAAAATCATAACCAGTAGTTCAGCCAATAGACCGCTGTTTTGAATCGCCACAACAGCTATATAAGTGATAAAGCGATCGAATACTTTAATTAAAGAGTCCTCAATGGACGCGAGGCATGATAAAATCTATGATCGCTTGTACAGCAGTCCCGAAAGCTCGCTCGGCAGTCAATTAAGTGATCAGCCAGGGGTTCTGCACAATTGGTCGCCTCCGCACAAAGCGACGGTGGCGCCGCTAACGCTCGCATTGAGAACCACTGAGCGCGCGGTTTTATTAGACTGATCGCTGATTAGGGTGACGTTTTGTAAGCACTCGCAAGATTAAAGACTTTGTTGGCGAGCGTTGGAGTGGATGTGATGGCGGAGGTGGGTATTATAAATAAAAAATGTTATATAAAATTGATTTAGGGTTTTTGTTTGTATTAGGTATAACATAGGCGTGCTTAGTAAGCGTATTTTGTTAATACTTTCAAAGTAAAATAAAAAAAAGATTTTCGTTCTACTACTTTTAAGCCAATAAAATATCCTTATTCATAAGTTCCCAGCTGTTTAAGTACATGTATCAAAGACATTGCTAGGCTCCAAATATATGTTGCAGTTTTGACTCGTGATGAGAAAAATTGCTTCGTCTTTAATAATTTAAACGTAACAATGTAAAATCAAGAATGTATTCTCCGAAGGAGTAGGCAGAGGAGTGTAGCACACTTTCATGTTTCAATCATATTATATACAGCTTATAAAACCACAAGTCCCACAGTAATTTTCGCCTAATTTTTGATCAGTTGACCGATACACATTCCTATCTGCTTCTCTCTTTAAAATAGTGCACTGAAATCTATTTACATACATAAATATTCAACGCCAACCCTCTTCAGCCTCCACTCTCATAAGAGTTACGACTGGTTACCTTTAATGATATTGTTCCGTAGCTGATACGTTCACTAGTAGCATCCGGATATATTATAGATATTGTAACAATAGTTTCACGACACAAAAATCCCATTTTAATATCCATTTTGCCGTCCATCCCGCACCGACTCGCCGACTCCCGCCGCGCGCTCGTGCGTGTAATCGTATCGCACCAACGGTTGCGCGCCTCTGACCGGCAACGGATTATCGACCGCCATTTTGTTTTTACATTTTTTGGCGGTAGATTTTCGGAAGTAATCCTATTATAGTCCTTTGAGAAAAAAGTTTCGCAAACGTTGTAGATATAACCATGTTCCTGTGTTTTGTAGTTTCAGATAAAGGACGATGGGGAAGTGTTTCAGTAGAGACGTTAAATGTAAATTTATTATTATTACTTACACGGTGATATGATATAATGTCAATTATTTTTGACGAGGTGCCTTGAAACCTGTCTAACTCATTCTGTACTTTATTAATCGTTACTTCGCTCAAATTTATTATTAAGTCACAATAATCATAGACATTATAAAGCTTAGTCCAGCAACTTAATCGCTTTCACCATCACTTTCTTTGTTATTATCTTTTATACTATCGCACATTTTCAACACTTTTATCCAGACCAAGAAAAAGATAAATTCGTCATCGGTATCCAAGCGTACTGGGAACCGAACCCGGAACTGTAACGTGACAAACACGCCGACCATTCTGTGTCACTCTGATAATCAAGTAATGTCACTTTGCTCTAGATTTCTAACACTTCAAATTTAATTTATTTCGAGTTATTTACTTAGCGGTTGACTATTGCCACCTTCGAGTTTTTCTGAGGTTGATGATGAAAAGACTGTTTTTAGTAAACAGCATTACTATCCAATATTGCAGCCAATGAGTAATCTTGAAAGAATAGATTTATTTGACAGAAATTGTTTTTTTACAAATATGCGTTAACAGAACATAAAATTATGCCTATATTCTCCCCAAAGGGCAGGCAGACGAGTGTACTCCCACGTTGCACTTGGTTATGGTATACGTCCTATGGAATAGGGGATGAGCCTATTGCCATACACCGGGATCCGTTTGACTTCAGTTTTCTTGTAGTTCTCATTTTAGAAACAAAAATCAATGAAGACAAGGCAACAATAACTAATACAGATACTACACAGCTTCTTTGGAATATCATCGGGAAGCTGTAAAGATAAGTGCAATCGCGTCACCAGCGTTATTCATAACAGCTTAAGAAACGATACAGCTGATATGTTTTGTTTCTTTCCTTCGTAGTGCGTTTCAAACGCAATAGACAAGAACGAAACATTTATTCGTCTGACCGAAGCGTGTATGAATAAGGGTACTGGTCTCTTAACTGCGTGGATATGAAGAGATAAACTTTGACACTTGGTTATCAATGAAAATAGGTTAGATGCTACTCTTAATTATAGAGAAGCCACGAGATGTCTTCAGGTTACCTATATACAGCTTCGTTAACAGGCTTCATCGAATTGACGACCAGGTGAAACAGGATCGATCGATCTGATGACATTTTATCTGAATATTTTAGTTATCAATTTGTTTATTGTCATGAACATAATTTAAAGAAAAACCACTTACATTATATAACGCAGTAATTAAACAAAAGCACAATACAAAAACGTTCATAGATTAATAGTTAAAAATAGAAGTTAATTACTTAAAATTAAGTTGACTTTCAAAGAGTTAGATCAAATGATTCACAAAAACTTAAACGTACATCTAAAACTTCTCTTCGTTTATGTCACGTGCAAAAGCAGCAGAGGTTTCGAAAAAGTCTGAACGATTCACTAAATTTCTGGTTACTAGAACGACTTATGAACATCATATTTCTCATATTTTCCTTATTTATATAGTTACTTACGGTTTTCCTGGTAAGAAGTCGAGATCCCCAACACGTCAGGAAAGCATCTATTGATAACCTACATATTGACCTAGGACTGTTACCGACTTTCTCTATTGGTATTGGTCCAGCGGTTATCTAGAAGAAATATTTGTGTGATGAGCACAAGTCTCTCCTTCTTGGATTGGTGTACGTTTTTCAGTATGTATTTAAACATTTTTAAATATTTGTATAGTATCGATTGCCGCGTGGTTGGAAGCGCTACTGCTGATCTGGAGGTCCTAGGTTCGAGTCCCGAACTGGGTACTTTTAATTGATTTTTCTAACATGAATCTAGTAGTAGTGGCCCGGGGTCTTGATTTGTGGCAGGTTTAGACTCACCACCTATTCTATAGCGAGAGGTAAACATGACTGGTGAAATGTGGGAGAGTACTACACCCAAACACTACACAGACGTTATAGGCGTGATGTTACGTTTACTTTATAAATATACGTTTATCGGCTGCTTGATCCCCATGACAAATGTTTTGCCTAGTATAAGATTAAGTGTATGAATTTTTTCAAGATAAAATTTTTACCTCTTTCAAAATTTCTTTCAGCTCCCGAAGCAAATCGAAATAAATGGAATCCAACACAATATAACCTAACGAAACCCAAACTACGGAATTATTTTACACTTACGGGTTTTTTTTAATGCTGTAGCTATAGCCCGCTTAACGTAACATCACAAACAGTCATATTCACACAAATCATCCGTAAAACATTTTCGTACATCAAATACACCGTAATACTTTATTTTTATGACCGTTCCATGAAACATACGCTTCTGTTTCGGGCTGAAGATACATCAATATTCACCAAAGGAATTCTTGTAGCGTCCATTTAAATTAATCTTATTCAACCGAACGTCTATTGAGGCGATATTCAACTTTAAACTTACCTTATTTATTTCTCTCAGTAAAATCTCAGCACGAAAAGCATTCCATTGCAACAAATTTTCATTTTGTCATACCGTATCCTGTAATAACATATAAATTATAAATCTTAAAATAAATATGTATTTTTATATTAGTACGAAAAATTTTAATATTGTAAACTGTAATTGAGAAATAATACAATTCCGTGGTTTATTAATTAATATTAAAATATGATTATAGTACGTCATTAATTTATATTTATATTTGTCTAATTATATGTACATTTATTAATATGAATTGTTAAACAGCTTTCTTTAACACAACAACTTTACAAATATTGGTATTCTCAATTGTTATACATCTAATTTTGTAGATAAATTAGCATTTATTATTCCAATAATTAGATGTTATTCCGATATAAACGTTTATTATTCCATTAACCGTTAATTATAACAGCTACATGCACAGAACGGCAATGATATCTCAATTCCATTCGAGCCACGCGATATTGATGTGCGCAAAAAGAACGAATGAAAAACGTTCCCAAATTATCCGAGCTCCAAACAAACAAAGGAACACGCAAACAATCAAACAAGAAACCGACCGAGTGATTTAGGGTTGACACCTCGCTACTGTCGTTTTGTGGTCTTTCGCTAAATCGATCTTGTTTAAATTGTGATCGGAATTGACTGATTTAGTGTCGCGATGCGGTGCCTATCGCTGCTAAATACGTGCTGAGCAACTCGCGCTGTCTTTGTTTCCACGTTACGCGTTCATAGGGTTGTGGGTTTTTGTGATTGATAAATGTATTGTAAACAATTTTTGTATATAACCACTTCAGTTTTAATGATTGGTGAATAATTCTCAAGTATTAACGGTATGTGTGTACAATATCGAAAATGATTTATTATTGGCTTGTTTTCTTCAATTTATATGTATATGTAATACACAGCGATTATGAAAAAAAAACCTGTCCATTTTCATTAAACACATCCAAACTTCGAAAGGAACAACGATAGTTTAACATCAGATGAAATTATCCACAAAATCCGTCGAAGTACAATTTTCGAAGCGATTTCGCTGCAATCGGCATGAGCTCACGGTGTTGGAAAGCCTGAAAGGAGTCGAACTACTTCGGAAAAATATAAGCGATTTAAACCAGTACATATTCAATCACATAATTTTTTTTCACAATGTTTCGCAGAAGAAACAGGTGAAGTCTGTAAGGATAGAGATAGCAACCGTTGTTCCCTGATTGCTCTGTAAGAGCTCTAGATTGATGATATCGTAATAATTTGATCACATATACATCATATATAGATACTCACAAAACATTACATTCCTAACAGCACAGCCCACTCCAATATTAATATTCGTGGCCGAGTCAAAACCTTAAATCTGATGCTTACCTTCGTAAAGAAGTTAGGATAAAAAGCGACATGAGTACCTGCACCCAATTACTCAGCGGAGCGCGAGGGTGGGGGTGGAGGGGGGGCACACAGACACCGTCGTCCGATCGATGGCAAGTCCCAAGATTAAGTGCGGCCGGAACTCTACATTATGTATGCTGACTCTCACTCGAATGACTCTTCATTTGTGAATTTTTAAATATTCACCTTAAAAATTATTAAGAAAGAGACCCAGCGTCATGATGTAAAATAATTATAATTATTGGCAGATAATCAATGCTTAATCATCATTAAATTTAAATGTAAATGGATTTTTAAAATATATTTATGTTTTGTAATAATTTATTGTAAGAGCACAATATTTATCTTAGTATGTGAAAAAGCAGAAAGAAAAATGAACGATATTCTTAACGGAGAAATTCCTGACCAGGATCAAGAAGATATTTCTGTAAGGATAAATCTCCGCATGAAATACTTTTTGAAATTGTTTTGAAAATTATGAATACAGATCCCAATGAAATTATATTTACCCTGTTTATTTGTATGTTTGTTCGCTTATCACACAATTACTAATGGACTAATTATAACAAAATTTTGAGTAGTAATAATTCATTATTGTAGGCAAAATATAGGACACTTTGGATAGTGGAATCAGGTCATGCATACGTTTGAGAGCCAGGACTATTACATGTAACATCTATTTAGGAATTAACTTCTCCGTCTTATTTATATACATTTTATTTATTATTTTATATATTTGCCTTAATATAGTATATTGTACCATTGATTACGTCTATACTTATTTCAAAATTAATTGGTTTTTGAAAGGATAAATACCAGGCCAAATTCTCTTCGCAGGTACTAATTCATCTGTCTACCCATGACAGTTACCAATATTTTGTAGAACTACCTTAACTTGCTAGTTAGACTTATACATGTATATCGGCATGTATATGTATAATTGACATGACGTAGATAATACAATGCATCTTATGTCATATATTTATACGAGAATTCGACCATAAAATAGATGTCAATGTATTACCAACCTTAGAAGAATTTAACCGTTGAAATTAGAACATTCTGGAAATGGTCGAAGCTTCTGGAAAAACAAGCAATTTATTTATTTGTAATGCTTATAAACCTGCCAGTTCGTTCTGTCAGAACTTTTTTCGTTGAATATATCGCCATTACCACAAACTCTAAGATGATACACGTCTACAAATCAAAAGCTTTCGAAATCGACAACATAAGACACATTAAAGTGTAATCCTAGAAACTTGTAACAAACTTTTAGCAGTGCTTAATTTATTTATAAGCCCGAGGGTGGGCGGGGCGCGACCTCTGACCCGCCCTGTCTCGCCCTCAGCCACTCACCCCCGCCGAGGCTTATTACGGACGAAGATTCTGAACAAAGGCGTGCAAATACGAATGAAAAGTATATTGGGAAAGGAAAAACGACGTCAGCAGAGCAGTAGCGGAGTACTTCAGGACGGGTACTGAATGAAGTCTTGTTAATAATGTAACCTTGGTACAGATATAGCAAGTGTTGGTTCGATTCCCGCTCGTACATTTATATATATTGATATATTTGTTTAAAGTTCGAGTATCTTTCTTATTGTATAGACGTAGCAAATGTGTTGGTTCGATTTCCGACTGTGCATAAATATATTTGAATTGATGTACCTATTTGGTCACATTTAGATATCAGTGTGTTTTTTTGTGTAAGTGTTGTTTCATTAAAAGAAAAGTAACGTTGTAAGAATTTAAAAGATGACTTCACTGTATGTTAATGTAACAGTGAGTAAAACTGGATCTGAACTGATCGACCTTCGGTAGAAGATGACTTATGTCAGAGATAAGTTAAATAAGAACTGCTTTGACAATTCATCTTTAAATTACTAGAGTATCGACTTTTACACAAAAAAAAAATTTTACCGAACAACCTCAAACATCACACTGAGACCTGATAGTTTAGTAAATAAAATAAAAATAGATCACGTAAATAAAAAATCCATTAGAAAATATCTAATCAGTAAAGATATAGCAATTTGTTTGGGTAGAATTTTTATGCAGTGATATAGAGTTCATCTTGAATGTTGAACTCTGAAAGCCAGATGGTTCAATAGCTCTAATGTAGACTGCGCAGGCGACTGGTGAGGTCGAGGCCGAAATTGTTTGATACATTCCTTCCAAGTGCTGAAATACTCGATGTTCGAACAGTGTAGTGATGGGTAGCTACAGTATATTTAGCAGGGTATAAAAATTCCATTTAGTATGAAGATTAAATGATAAATTTTATTTAACACTAAATAAAAAATATTAATCAGTTAAAATAGAAAAATTTCCTGTATCAAAAGATTAATATTCAATTAAAAAATTGAAGAAATATTTAATCTGATGAAATGTAAAAATTAAATAAATCAAGCTCAACCAATTATTTCGTTTGTTCACATTATTTTGATTTGTCACAATAGAAAAATTAATAGGCTTATTTAATTTGACACGATGCGAAATTTAAAAATAGAACAAATGGCAACTAGATGTGTTTTACGTTTAAATATGCAAAATAAATGTAAGTCTCGTTTAAATATAATAAATTATGTATTTTAGCAAAATACCAGTATATAGTGTAATTATGTAAGTTGTAATGAATAATATATACGGTTTAGTTACAACGATTATCATATCATGCAATTCCAGGTTCTATTCTATGCTGGACATACCATACCTACTTACTTGTATACTTTATTCTAGATGTTAAAATGTTGTGCAAACTTAAGTTTCAAAATTTCAGGATCAGTTTCACAAAAAAGGCTTGCAACAATTCTCCGTAATGGAGTCCCCATTGTGATCTCCATCCAAAACTGCGATAGACCCAGAGACGCAGTGCCTAAAAGTGGGTTATATATAAAACCATGTTTCATACAAACATACGAATACGTGAGTCTAAAATAATAGGGAGAGAAGACTCAATTTTACTGTTAATATACATATATTTGTGTATGTACGAACTTCGTTTTAAAATACATACGAAGTATAGCTCATTAAAAAATCCGACGACGCCCACACATACTTACACTCAATAAGACACATAGTTATGTGGACACTGCAATGATTACCTGAATATCAATAGAAAATACTGTGGAATTTTAAAAAGATTTTTAAAATCTATATTATACAATTATTATGAATAAGATAATTAGAATCCATATTTCTATAATAATTTTAAATTAAGGCTATCGTCACCTTATATTTATTTTATGCGTTTCACCAAATAAGTAGACACAAGTTATACGTCAAACGAGTCAACGTAAACAAATAAATATTTAAAGTGACGTAGATAAAATGGCTTTATTTGTTATTTCTTGTTTTTACACAAACAAGGACATCCACCATCCAAGTGTACAATGTTCGTTAATACATAAAATATGTATTTATTTACGTCTGGGCTGATATAACTTTACATATTTTCATATTATTAACTTAGACAAACAATGTCAAGAATAAGTAATTATTCATTTCGAAAAATCAAATGATGTGCATATATCGATGTAATGAACATATATCGAATATTAAAATATGAAAAAATATAAATTACCTACTGGCTACCATTAATATTAATAATGAGTACAAGACCGAATAATATAAACGGAATATTTTAATTGAAACATTATAAATATTAATGGATACGTATTCAAGTAGTTGATTAATAAGGTTACATTAATGTTGTGCTCATATTTTTCACGTAATGTAAAAATATATAATTCTAAATTTTTACATTTTATAACATTATAAAGAAATATTCACAATCTATAAGTACTTAAACACTTCCAAATTTAAATTACTGTTACGAACGCAACAAAGAATTAAACGAACGTCGTTCGAAATTTAAATTCGATCGCTAACACATTACTGTGATACGAACGATGTAACGTATCGAACGTCGTCATGCGTCACAGCGTCACGCGTCACGCGTCAGCCGCGGTGACGTGTCGAGTGCGGTGCGCAGGAGTGGCCCGACGCCCCGCCCCCGGCGCCGCCCTATCTAGATCGATCTAGATCTCGTGCGACTTGCGATCTTTTAACTTCCACTGATTTATATCGATCGATATTAAATATCGAATATTGGTAAAAAATCTCGAGTGTACAAAAACATTTTAAATTATCACAACATTTTCATTGATTTGATTCAATTAATTACTCAATTGTTAAATTAAAAATGGAATAAGAAGGTCGTTCAAGTAATACAATAAACATTTTTGTATTTTTCTACTAATTTAACTACTTAAGCTTATAATTTTTAATTTACATTATAAAACAATTATTTGAAAGTTGTCTACAGGACCCTTTTTGTTAACGATTAGATCACTTTTAAAACGACACACGAATTTTCAACTATGCGTAGTCGTGATTTAATTATTGCATTATTTAAATAAAACTCAGAACTTCTAACTAAATTTGTTATTTAGTTCGTTTAGGCATTATAAATGAAAATCCAACTGCTAATAAATTATAAGTAGATCGCTTCCACTTGATTAAATACAAAAATCTAAATAAATTACCAGAAGTCTATTTACGGGTACTAATATAAAACCACGTTACATTGAATCCAAGCATTACATTAGATTCATACTCTCGGAATTAACCCGCAGTGTCATTAAAGTGACACAAACAAACGTACGTAGACTGAGGGACAATGCCGTACAATTTTCTCAAAGTCCCGTTGAAAAGTATCCGCGAACAATGGGCAGGTGGCACAGTGGCTGGAGTCCTACTCCTGGGGAGAACATCTGTCTCCAACGTTGACGACTCGCTCTATGCTAATGTAGTAGGTAGGTACGTAGTGCCCGAGGCCGCGGAAATATGGAGGCGCTGGAAACTTGATACAAAGTAGGATTTTCAGGTAGCGACTGAAAAACAGGAAGGCTATTGTTATATTCGTTTGAAGCTTTGTTTGTTATTGTCATTTTATGGTGAATGTATGTTACGTGTATTTATTTAATATTGTCACTGTTAGTTACAAAAACACTAATAAAATATGATAGTCAAAACATAGCGCAAAAGTGGGTCGTAAAAGAGTGGACATTGTTAGTGGATTTATTAATAATGTAACGTATCGCGATATATACCAAACGAGTGAATACACCCACAAATCGTGAAAACGATCTGACGGAATGTCGTAAACAAAAACGATTGAAATACGCGACCGCCCAACGTATTTTCTTACCGACGGTACCGCTGAAAGATTTTCCCCCCGGGGGCGAGGGGGGCTCGCGGTCGAGGTGGCGGGGCCTTCGCTCCCTGCCCCCGGGCCACCGGGCCAATGGCGGCGCGGCGCGGCCTGGCCCGACCCGAGCTCAGTCGCGACTGAGCCGCGACCCTTGACACACGCGCGCGCGACCGCGTTCTCACCCGGCGACCGCAACCGGCATCATCACGCACGGAGCGCTAGTTTACGGCGGGGTCGGTGGCCCTGGGCTTTGCCCTCCGCGGGGCCCCGACCTCCCGCCTCTGGAGCTAGGCTTCCGCGGGAGCTGGCGCGAAGACGAGCTCCTGCCATCGACTCCCGCGAGCCAGGCCGCGTCGACGCAGAGCGGCTCCTCCGCCACCGACAAGGGCCAGAACGTGGAGTGCGTCGTGTGTGGAGACAAGTCCTCCGGGAAACACTACGGCCAGTTCACTTGCGAGGGTACGTAGGCAGTGAAAGTGTTGTGCTAAAGGTCAACCGACAAGTGCTGTGCGGAGCGGAGTTGCCGAGTGCGCCCATAATCGGTTATTAGGTTACTTCGCGTGTTAGGAAATGACGACGTACCCAAATTGCTCATATTTTTGTCATCAACATTTAAATTCTTATGCAAATGTACTGTGCGCAAATAAATTACGTCTATCAATTGTCTACTAACACCCAATTAAAATAAAGTAAATAAATTATTAATTTATCTATAAATTTGATTCGATTTCAATTTTCAAAATGAAAAATAATAAATAAAAATAATCGCTTAGATAACTGGAATTAAATGGAATTTATTTAATTTAAATAGGTGGATATTTAGTTAGTGATAGTAAAATAGACACGCAAGTTATAACATCATTAAATCGTGATACGATACAGTAGGGTTAAATGAAGCCTGTTCGAATTCCATTATCCTGTAGGAATGCGCCTATTGAGGCACGATTAATGAATCAAATCGAGAGGCAATTTACATGTCAATTAAACATGAATTGGTAGACAGGCAGGTGGAGTGTTAATACACGGAATAAATTTCTATGGAATATATTCAACAAAATGTTAATCATTTAACACAATTAATGCATCTATTTCAAATAAATTAATGTGTTTTCCTGACCTTTAAAAAACCCAACAAAAGAAGTTGTAATTAATTATTGGTTTGATAATTTGAATATCCTTCAAATGTTCACGGATTCAAAACTTTGTGTTTTTGAAAAAAGAACGTTACTATGGTATTAATAATTATAATATGATTTTACAAATAATAATTCCTGGCTGTTTACAAATTAATAAACATTCATGTTACGGATAAAAAATAAACAAATACAATAAACAATGAATGAAATTGCGCCTTCATTTAACAGATAACAAATGGAATCGCATTATAAATTCAAGTCAATTTCGGAAAAACAAAGATAACAATCCGTTCCGCCTCTGACCCCCGATGATATCAATTAACACGGGGAGCATTTCCGTCAAATCAAAATGCAATAAGACAAAGTTTTCACAAAGTGCCTGCTTTCGGAGATAAGGGGTGCGAGTTTTATGCAAATTAAGCTATCGCGGAAATCACGGTTTTTGAGCTATAATGTTTTATGACGGGATTGGAATTAGTCAGCTTGTTTTACATTCTTTTATCCGTATCAGTAAATTACCATCAATTTTTTTTCTAAAAATTGAGACCGGAAATAGAACAAAAATTTAGTACATACTTATCTCATCAAAATGAGTAAAGTAAGGATATTTACTACCTATTTAAAAAAAGATGCGTTTTTTAAACAGGAAATTTAAATATTTGAATTTAGTCACATTATTATTTCTTTAAATGTAGCGAAAATTTAATCAGAAACAAACAATAACATACCTAAACGTCTCTAAGTACAACTTAAAATAAAAAGCTATGGATACATTATTTAAAAAACTTACGTATTTTATAAAGATACTGTGTGGCGTATTAATTACTTAAAGTGAACAATAATAGGTAGGTATTTTTGAAATTGTTATATCATCACGCCAGGTCCCTTACGAAGCGCCCCCCTTTGCAAAAGTTCGGCTATTGTGTTAGGTTAAGAAAAAGGACACCAGTAACTATCAAGAAAAATGACAAAAGTAAAAAATTATATTTGTTTGCAATTATGCATTTCGATACAATAATATCATTATTAGCAATAAATAAATGTTAATGATATAAATAAATAAATCTTTTTAAACTTTACTAAAATCGGATTGAAATTTAAAGGACCTCGATCGATTTTATTTAACAATAAATCTATAATATTTAAAGGTATTGTGACAATAATTGAATTTAATTATAGAAGTCGAAAATATTTGACATAACATTTATTAAACTCATCAATTTAATGGAATGCAAAATCAATTAACATCGATAAATTAGAAATAATAATAACATGTGGAAGCAGGGATGGGATGTTTCAATACGAATATATTTTGAATACGTCCCGATGCCTCATCCAAATAAGGAGTATCATGCGATCGTATTCGTAATCGCTCGATACAGTAACTTTCAGAGGACATCATCATGATATTAACCCATCGGTCGTTCTTCTGGACACGGGTTTCGGAATAAGAAGAGTTAAAGCCATAGTCTGATATAGTGATCAAATGCGGCTTAATACAACTTTCAGTGGCATTCCATTTTTAAACTAGTTTCCGAAACATAAATATATTATAGGAATATTGGCCTGTACTTATGCATACACGTTCTCAGCGTCCAAATTTATTATTATATCATTAATTCTCTTTTCAAAACGTATTTAAAGAAAGCGGAATCATTTAATGATTTGAGACGAAGCTTTATGATACGTTTTAGACTAGCTAATACTTGCCCTTTCGTCCGCGTTTATTATTATAAAAACATGAAATAGATCGGAAGCAAAAATATACTTAGCAAACAGATTTCTCTTTAAACATGTTTTTCGTAGACTTTTTGTTGCTGAAACATATAAATTATCTGGGGTAGTAACGCGAGAGCAAGCGACGTATAGTTTACTACATATCTAAAACCTAGTTTCTTAATAACTTTATATTAAATGACGATAATGCAAAATATTTAGATAAGGGACAAGTGTCTAAGAAATGAAACTTAGAAGACAATTGACACCTATACAGCAGTTTTTCCGTGATGCGCTCGCAACTACATTTCTCTGTCAGTTTGTTTTTATAACATATGTATTTACTTTAAATGACATCCATTTAACTTTATCTAATTTATTTTCTGTTGTACAAAGTTTAGTAATCGATACTTAAAGTAAAGCGACGTATCTACATAGAAACAGCTTCAATGGGATATTTTCTTTGCGGGCATTTTAAATATTTCAGATAGTTATTTTCATGTCTATGCATTAGTTAAGTAAATGTCGCTGTACGCATCCGAAACTCGATTTTCTAAACTGTTGACATATGTCAAACAGATTGGTCGTTAGTTATTGTATAATCTGTCCAATCCCCGATGATACTTAGTATATTGTAGTCCAGACTTCTTATTCCAGATACCCGAGTTCACTAATGATATGATAATGTAGTCCAGATATTGTTTATCATAAGAATAATGATACAATAAGAACTCTATCATTTTATCATTATATATCTTTTTAGACATCTGTAGTTCATCATTAAATTGTTTCTTTCGATTATTAAAGCCATGTTATTTCAGTGTATAGCCTGAATAATATTTGTAAGAGTCAACATATATGGCACTTGCTGCTCTCTGCCTACCCAATAAAAGACCTAGCGTTTGCTATAACAATAATAAAACCGAAATATTTCACTAATAATGACATTAATATAAAATTGTAATTTGGGGGTGGTTTTGTCGAACAATAGCCAGCTGGTGAGGGGTACGAGCTAGGGGTAGATGAAAAATAGGAACGAAATGAATTCTTACAACACAATGTAAAGCCTTGTCGCGATATGTGGAACCAGATCACACGCAAGTGTGTCACATATGTGGCCGAGCATAACTCAAGCTTGTCCGGCTTCGAATAGCTTAGAACTTTACGTAACAGTGTTAAATATTATTGTTATTATATGTATGTCAATGCCCAGCCCCTAAAGGGGTCGGAAAAACCAGAGAACCCCCTAAGAGGGTGAATATGCCCAGCAGTGTACACTAGTGAGACAACCGTGGGCCGTGAACTAGTGAGATGTGAGGGTACTGCACTCTGGCTGGTCCTTCGGATAAATTCATGCGAAATGTTAGGCATGTATTATTATTACATTGTCCATTGTCAAATTCAACCTTTCAATCCGGGGTTCTGGGTTCAAATCCATGGCGCGCGACTCTACCCAAATATGCGTTTTAAGATTAAATATACCGGTGAAGGGAAACATCGTGAGGAAATCTGCGCACTTTAGAGTTAACGAAAATGTTTTCCACGGCGTGTGCAGTCTGCAAACCCGCAGTGGACCAACATGGCAGACTATGGAATCAACCCTTTCAATCTGAGTGGAGACTCGTGTCCAGCAGTTTTCTAACTTGGATTTTCTTATTTAGATTCTTAAATTTCCTAATTCGATTTCTTAATAGAAATATCCATAGTGACTAGGAGCCTATATCTGTGCCAGGTGTAGTGCAACAGGCACCACCTATTCCATGATTGCAGGCGTGATGTTACGTTTGTTACATATAATTAAATTAAAACGGCAAGCGAAAAGAAAAGTGTCGTGTCTTCTATTACATCAACATCTTGTTACGAGATAACAGACAATGATACGACAACGAACAACAGCGAAAGGCGGTTTCCCAGGTTTTCATTCATTTTTTATCGCTGAGGCTATCGATGGCCGTAATTAAGTTACATTAACGACTTAGTTGTGACAACTAACTGTTAGTTAAATCGTAGTGAATAACGAAATGTGTCAAGGAGAGAGGTTTTCAGTGAGAAATAATTGAAGTCACAGTTATAAAACATTATGGTTTTGACTGCTTGGTTGGTTCAATGATTGCAAGCGAGATTGCTGGTTTATAGGGTCTGGCTTCGAATCCCTGATAAGGGAAAGAAAATTTAGGATTTTTCTGACTTAAAATTTTTAGTAACAGCAAAGTATAGTGTAATTAAATATTTTTTATCTATGCCCGGTTCATGGCAATGGACTTACTACCTATTCCAGGGGACGTATACGTAACTGGTGCAACGTGACAAGTGTACTACACTCCTCTACTCACCTCGTTGAGAATATACAGGCGTGATGTTATGTTTAAATACATTGCACGTGTCTTAGGGATCCGTAACATTAGATAGGTAAACACGTTTTACGAAAAATAATACCTACATACATATTTACGTAAATATTCTTACTGTTCTCTTAGTCATCAGTGTCATCTTAGTCATCAAGAGGATGATGAAAGTAGAAGACACACATCAGGTCTATAGGAAAAGAGATATGTGGAACTCGAAGCCATATATGTACCTACTCTGTAAGGGACCTGTCTAAGTGACCCTGATAATCCTATTCGTACCTGGACAATTGAGGTAGAGTTGCATGTCCATTGCCGAGGGCATTTGTGACTGCCGCCAGATCATCTGCTGCTTTCACTAATTTAAACTATAGTTCTACAGTTAGTCCCTAACTCACTTGTCTAAATGTAAAACTTGCTTGCTAATATGTTACACTATTGGACACGTTTCTCTTCTCGGAATGAGAAAACTTGTAGCTTATTTCTGGCTAAGTGCGAGTAGAGAGACTTCACGCGCCTCAAAAAAAATTTTGTTAAACTTTAAAGCGTGTAGGACTTGCCTATCTAGGACTCGAACTCCAGTCGAAGACAAAACCCGAAACCTCGGCTATCATTGCTATTAAATTCTTTTACTACTAGATATCTCGTGAGAGTTTATACACAGGTTTATGCTTAACTCAGATATGTTTCATTCCATTAAACTCATCTAGCTCCACATTTAATATAATGTTATTAAATCGCAATAACTAATTGATATTTAGGCTAATAACTTAACAACTAATGACTTAATACTAATAAATATTTCGGCTAATAATTTAATAACTAATTGAATATTTAAACTATTTCTGTCACCTGCAATATGTGCAAGGGCACGTCCCAAGGTCATCGCTTTAACCCGTGCGAGTTCAAGGTGGGTCCACGGGACCGGGCCGTAATGAGTCCGTGCGATGAGTTATGTCACGCTCGTCACGCGACGGGTTACATCTGGCTGCAGTGTTAACATTGTTATTACGATATAACAATAAAATTATGGGAAATAAACAAAGTTTTTGAGCCGTTAATGTTTTAATAATGATTGTTTTTTTTTTGTTATGCGATAGGCTAGTGTTTTGGCGGGAACCACAATGATCAGTACAACTGCGTCCTAAAAACAACGTATGTCGACGTAAATTCTATTTACCCTTGCTTTGAATAGTCTTAGACGGTATCCGGATAGACTCCTTTCTAAATTTAAACTCCGATTCTGATTTATAGTAGACCAACATTTTTAAATTGGATTGAATTTAATATTTTGATGGCACAATATTATATTTATGAAAAAAATCATTGGAATTTCTCAACTAAATAATAGCTTAATTTGAAGTATTTTTCATATTTGTAAATATTTTTATAGTCAGACATCATAATTAATATTTTCGTGCCAAAAGATTAAATGGCGTACAGTTACGTTTCGATGAGATGTACGAATCAACGTATGGGGAAAAGATCTTAGAATATAAGGTTAAGACCCACATGAATGTAGATGACGTGCCTACAACCTTATCGAGCGTTCATTATTAGGTACAAATGAATTCCACAGAATTTATACATATTAGTGTTTAATTACAATGCGGCAACATCTTTGAGCCAGTAATCGGTGGTCACGATAATTATTTCAGAGCATTAGGTTTCTCTTATCGATCGGATTAGGGATGTTCTGTTGTTTTTTACTTGTGTACAACTCAAAATTTTAATTTTTTTTTATTTTGGAGTAATAAAGATAAAATACATATTCATTAAATAAGTCCCGTAACAGATCTTAAATACATCAAATATTACATAAATGTAATGCACCTACCACCTATTGACTGCCTCGTTGGTCGAGTGGTTGCAAGCGCGACTGCCGATGGGAGGTCCTGGGTTCAAATCCCGGGTCGAGTACTAAGGGATTTTTCTAATTTAAAATTGCTAGTAGTGACTCGGAGTCTGGATGTGAGCCGGGTATCTGGCAATAATCCACCACCTATTCTATTGTAGGACTTAAACGTAACTGGTGAAACGTGGGAGTGTACTACACTACTCTGCCTACCGATTCGGGGATTACAGGCGTGAAGTTACGTTATATTGCACTTATTATATCATGACAACGTCCAGCAGTGGACTGAGACAGACTGATGGTGCTAAAGGCAACAATTAAAAGAAATCTTTAGAGGCTTAATTTAATAGACAAAGCTCGCTTTACCATATCACCACCATTACTACTTTCTGATGCTATGCGCCTAAAAATCAATGGCAAATTGAGATATAGCGTAGCTTGCCTCAGCACAGTTACATGTCCTAGCCGCCGACGGGCAACAGCGTACGCGGTGCGAGAAGTCGTGTTCTGCGATCCCCAACCCGCATTCCCAGCGTTAGGTAACAATAATAGCAGCTAGAAACACTTGTAAATCGATTTGAATATTGATATGTTAAATCGATTTTAATATCGATGTTTAATTAATTTTATCGATATCTCCAATCAATACTATCGATCCGCGTTGTATGGTGGCAAGCTCTGCTGGCGTTATCAGCAGTGGTATTACCGTGGTGGCGCCAGCGGGGTCGCGACCTCGGGCGATCTCAGTTCGATCTCGGAAATTATGCGACAAACAAACATACTTACCCATTCATATATATAGTTCATTCATATGCACGTCGTAATTGCTTAGTGGTTTCGGATTCGGCTTCCCAATTTTGGGGTACTGGGTTCAATTTGTCGAGCGGATTTCTGAATAGAAAGTTGTCTTTTAAATATTAAATGTCATTCAAAACAACGATGTTGGAATATGTGATGTAACCTGCACAATTTAGATTTGTTTAAGGCAGAGAAGTCTGCAGATCCGCGCTTGGCCAGCGTGGCAGAGTACGGCTTGGATCCTTTTTATTCTATAAGTAGACCAATGTCATCTTTTCTTCGGGGTTCACAGGCGTGATGCTACATTAAACCAATGTCCAGTGGAACGATAAAAGGGTTGATGACAATGGCAGTATTTGTGGAGTATATGACATTTTTTCTATTATTTTCGTTGTGTAGAGAATGGTTAAATGACTGAAAAGTTCAAAATACTCGTAGTTAAGTAATAATAAAAGTAAGAAAGTTATTTAAAAGTAAGAAAGTAGTATAAAGTAATTTTATACAATATTTAAGCAAAATCAATTTTCGATGGTGAGGTTCGTGATAGGTACATTATTTTATTACAGCGTCACGTTAGATCCCCTACGGGTAGGCAGCGTGCACTAAATGTCACAGATCTCATTCTTTGCAAACTTGACGTGCTTTCTGATATAGAACTAAAAAATAAATCCATATTTTTATTGTTACTGTTACTAAGAAAACAACTTTGAAAACACGGAATTATTACGAATATTTTTGTTCATTTGAATAATTAAGTCGTAATTTTTAAATTATTACATTTGTTTAAATGTCCACTATTAATAAATATTATGACTGTTTAATATCGATTTCGTTTTATCGATTTTAAAACTGGCTGTCAGTGTAGTTGGTGTCGAAAATGTATTTAAGTATAATATTGTATGTAATAAGTATTTCTAACGGTCATTAAACGGCTAGTCCGCTTACCGGCAGTTGGTTTATTTAAATATAATTCTAATATATTATTATTAAATAAATTTATTCGTACGTGGGTCGTTAGAAAAATCGATTCCGTGTCTAATCGAATCAGTGGATTCGATATTCGAATCACTCCATTTATATGTAAATGTCGGAATCGACATACTTGTGGGGCGACAGACCGTATGTTTACACATCTTATGGTGTATCAAGGGATTAGGGCATGGCTTAGACCACGGTGCAGCCAGTTAGTGGAGGAACCTGCTCCAGTCCCATTTTATTCATTGATATCTTGAAACTTCCCACCTATGAACATTTAAACTATAGAACATAATATATAATACAAAACTGTAGGATTTTATAATCTGTATTTGGCTCTGGTAAAAAGTATCCTATATTTTGACCAGTTTATAAATTTTCGGTACACGAAATGTAGTTACAATTGTTCCATTAGCATTTGTCTGATGAGCGAACAAACATACAAACATCACAAAAACTACTTTAGAATCCATTTCAAGTACATAAAACGTAGTAATTATTTTCCAAAAAAGTATTTAATGTACAGTTTATTATTAGGAAAGATTATTAAAATCACGTATTAAACGAATTAACCATTATGTCCTATTAACGGTGTCCGCGCGGAAACAGTAAAGCAATTCCATTTAAACATTCCCTTTTACTATCCTACTGTAATTTTCCAATATTTTTATGTGCTAGGTACAAGTACGAATTTGTATGATGAAGCGCTTATAAAGTGTAGAAATGTCAGTCAAGCATTTGAAAATCGCCCTCTCATACAAAAGATAGCTATAATAAGGCTAAATCGTTGGAACACATCACCGTCGAGACCATAAAGTGTTATGCCGATGTCGACAAATCCACTTTATTAACAGATGGACCTCCTGCTGGCCACTTGCAACCTTGTCGCAATTAGCTGTGAACACTCGTTAGTACAAACTGCGATAATCGGTGGCTGCTCTTACTTTGACAAGGTTCTAAGCGCTGCTTTTGACTTAAATGCTCGCGTCCGCGCCACAATACTGATCTTATTTGACACCTGTGTAGTGATGGGATGTGCGGCAAGATCTATGTCGACAACCGTAAATATATCGATTATGTCATAGTTTATATTATGTGACGTGTTATTATTGTTCATATTTATGTTGATGTTAAATGAAGATAGATTAAATTTTCACGTCTTTTTGCCTAATATTCGCTTAATGGTTTTAATTTGTCAGTTAAATGTATTTATGATATAAATAGATGTGAACTTATGCATATCATAATCGCAATATTTTAAGACAGGTGATATAAAAAAATAATCAGATTTGATATTCGCTATAGATTTTAATGTGTGGTTTATATAACAAATCGAATTTCACAATTTAAAAAATCTGATTCAAAACATTTGCGCGTTTGCCGGGCAACACTACGCCTGTATAACCGGTCAGTTTATGGTATGTTTTGTACCGCGATACCGTGGCAGTTAACCCTATCTTTACGACCGCCTCTAAACATAAGTGTCTCTCCGAACTTATTTATTTTTATCTCATTCCACTTTTTAAATTGAATCCACCATCGGCGCGTGTGTGGCGCTCTTTCTTGCTACTAAAACTGTCAATAAAACGTTCGGATGCTATATATCATGCGACCTTTTAATGAAAATTTGAGCCTCTTTAATACATTATTTATGCGCACCGATGTACAACACTACTCAATAAGGCAAACACTAGCGCGGGACGTTAGCTGTCATTTATTTCAAATTTAGAACCGCCATATTGTAGCGTCCAATGATTGTCACGTCGTTAACAAATTTAAGTTTTTTTTTTGTAAAAGATAGCTTTCCAATTTTATTAAGTGGCCATTTACTTTGAAATTACAAGGTAATGTTACGTTTGTTTTTATTACGTACAGCGAGCGGCAAAAGTGAGCGACATTCTGTACATTGTTACAGGCATAAAGTGCATGTTAACTTCTGTTACCTGTGTATTTACGTAGCTTTCTCCGGTTATTGTTGTTTACTGGTACTGATTTTATACATCACGTTACATAATTTTAACCTTTAATGTGCTTTACATCATTCATAAAGACAATGTTCCTGGTTATAGGATGCGGTATAGCTATGTATAGTCATTATTTGTACATTATGTCGACCCAATTTTATCAGATTCGCATTGATTGTCATGTTGCCAGTTATAAAAAAACGACTACTAACTGAATTAGTACTAGACAATCGCTTAAATCAAAAACCTTCAAATGTACGTAGGTATATAAACTGAAAAACCTTTGTAAATAATATTACATTAAATTTACATTATACTAGTATTTAATGAAACACGAATTTAAATAAAATTATTAATACAAAACTGACCGTCTGCTCCTATTGGCTGATAGAAAAAAATCAAACATTTCAACGGTTAAAAATCGTACCATCATTTTTGGTATATTATCGGTACACCAAAACAAAACCTAGGTCGTTAAGCAGCGGTCCGTCGGAGTCATTAGAGCGAGTAATATTTCACTAGACTCCTTCTTTTGTGAGCGTCGTAATGAAATGATTAAAGTAACTTGGTATTTTATCTTCTCATTAATGTCCACCCAATAAAAAACACTGTACAGAACCAGTTATGAGTATTTAATAGCAAAAAAATTAATATATTGATAGTAAGCGCTAAAAAAGAAAGATGTTAATTTTTGTACCACAACATTATGGAAAATTCACCTTTGATCACGTGTAAAAAACAAAATGTATATTGCTCAAAACACAGACTAATAATATCATGACAAAAGGCGCCAAACGAAATGTTTTCATTTTCAAATGTTTTGGTGTCCGTTGAGAATATGAGTTAATAAATAACAGATTTATGACAACAAAACGGCCCAAACGAAAACGTTCAAAATTAAAAAATGTAATTTACCCATTAATAAATAATTATTTTATGGTAGAAAGTTAACAATTTTCCGCTTTAACTGGCATTATGTTTATGTAATTATAGGTGGTTTGATGCCTTGAATATCAAGGTATCAGATGCTAATGAATTTCAGTCTTTAGTCTCAATGATTGATGACCGCCGCGGTCATTAATACTCGGTCGCGATTGATTCCATTCTAATTCAATTTCAAAACTCATTTCTGACGCCTTTTAATTTACGTGCATTACCTATCGTGTTCATTACAACCGGTTAATTAGTGCGTTGAACCCGCGCTCCTCGTACATTATTTTAATTTTTTAAATCATGTGCGTGTGTTGCCATGCGTTTGGACGTAATTTAAATCAAAAATTAAGATAAAAAATATATTTGTCGTTAGATGGTTAAAGCCCAGCTGTATCGATTTTGTCTTCAACTTCGAGGGTCTGGGATATGACGCCTTGGCATGCAAGGCATTGAAATGTAGTTCTTTTGTCACTGGTTATAACGATGATGGAGATGATAATGAAATTTGGAAGTTTTGGTATTCTCCATAATATTCGCTATGAAGTGTGAAGTCTGTCAATAAGCTCTTAGCCAGGGTAAGAAATACACTTAGTACAATCCTAATTATACTCACCCTTAGGCCTGTGTCGAATAAAGGAATGAAAAGTCTAGATTTTTCTTTAGCACTAAGATCAAAGAAAACGTAGAAAAGACAGAACGAAATATACCTAAATTTCGCATAGGAATAAAAATCTTGACATTAGATAAATTGAATGCTAACTATACGTTTTAAAAAACAGATTAAAATCAGTTAAAACAGAACATTATTTTAAATTGCATTCAAATTTATTTGATTTCCTGTGTTCTTTAAATTTTCCTGTCAAGAATATTTATATATTTACAAATATATAAAGTACTTTTACGTTTTAGGTATGAATATATCACAATCGGCAAGAGTGGGGATGTTGTCCCCACATTCAAAGATCGAACGTTAGTTAGAAATGGCGGCAAACGAGAATTTATGGTCAGGCCGTACGATATTTATCAATTACCAATACAACGGAAGTGAAATATCGAGTCGGTTCAGCACTATCGGGAGATTTTCACGTAATAACTAATATTTTACGCTTCAATAAAATCAAATATATGAAATGTATAAATAAATAAATGTATTGATTTATTTATACTTTTCGTACAAATGTGTTAATATGATTGTGATAAATAATATAAATGTATAAAAAATAATAATTTTACAATCTATTACTGTATTTAATACTTGGCTGACTAGTTGAAATAAAAAAGAAAAGAATATTCGAAATTCAAATTGTTGTGATTCAAACAACTTAATACTAACCATAGCCAGTTATAACTGCAATTATAATATTATTCAAATATAACGTTACAATACACTTTTACATTTTAGTGATATATTTTAATTATAAGCTAGCCAATCAATTTATTATTGTATAAATGTCAGATGAGCTATATTTTACGCATTTTTCTATGAAAAAAATAGAGTCCCTCATATAGTTATGACGTACTTTTCACCTACACCTTCAATAAAAACACGAAAGAAATTTATTAAATTATTCGTATCATATTTTACAATTAATTTCCCGTTTTAGACTTAGATCATACGGATGATATTGTACATAAGATAACATCACGCCTATAATACCCCGAAGGGATAGGCACAGAGAATAGGGAGTCCGCCTATTTCTATACAAAGATCACAAATTCAAACACTGTGTTGCTACTGGGAATTTAGTACGTATGTATTGTATTGTAACTAGATTCAGCCCGCGGCTTCGCTCGCCTAGAAGTCGATATCAAAATACAAATTAATGAAATATTAATTTTTTTCAAAATTAGCCCAGTATTTTGAAATCCTAACAGACAGAGTTACGTTCGCATTTATAACATTAGTAAGGTCTGTCCTGGCCACAAACTATTTAACGGCATGGTGAAGGTGACACGGTCCTTCATAAATATGTAGATATTCATTGACGAAATAAATCACAGCCAATCTAAGGAGTTTTACAACCACGTTTTATTATTACCGCTACACGCTGAATATGTAAAATAATCCTTAATAACGAATATTAGCCATTATGGGGCTAATATCATTTTATTTATACTCAGACCTCGTTCTAAATAGTTTCCAGTTTTAATATCACTTAATTACCTACGTGATTTATGAACATGTTGTCGTACTTTAACTATTACATCATAACGCCAGGTCCTTTACGGGGTAGGCAGCCCCGAGTGCCAAATAACTCTATCCTAACAGACGTGACGAGAGTTTTCTATGTATATTCATTACTCTCCTCAAAATCGCACGAATTTTCAGAGACGAATATGATTAATTGGCATTATTGTCCACAATTATTCTACGTATTTCCAACATATTATTTACATTTTGATACGAAATCGCATGTTGTTGTATGAGCTTCCCTCTGAGGTATTCCCGGGGTGCTATGATATGGGGTTCTTCAAGAGAAACGTGAAAAGAGCTCTCCTTCAAAGCCGGTAAAGCATTTGCAACTCCTCTGGTGTTGCACATGCCCATAGTCGACGGTGATCACTTACCGTCACGTGGCCCGTCTGCATATTTGTTCGTATTAGGAATAAAAAAACCAGAGTAGTTAGTGCAGGCAAAACCAGAGTAGTTAGTGCAGGCAAAACCCACCCGTCGGGGTTGGCAGTGGACTAGCAGAGACTGTTGATGATGACAATGTGCTCATTTACACCGTGTAATACTGACTCGAAAGACAAATAATCTTAATATAGGTATTTTTAAAATATGTATTTGCAAGTATTCAAGATATTTATTCCGTGCTGGATCCTACTATATAAATTTTTATAAATCGTGGGAGAGTTATACACTCCTCTGCCTACGCCTCAGGGCAAATACAAGCGTGATTTTATGTTATGTCGAAGAAATATCTAATTCGAACTGTAATTATCACAAAATAGGTTTCGTAAAACTTAAAGTTTATTAAAGTTGTATAATCCGCTTGAAGCTACAATTATTGGATACGCAGTGCTGTTAATAGTTCTCCATTACAGGTGACCGCTTAAATGCGGTCTACATGCGGTTAGTATGGTTACCATTGCCGGGTCGTCATAAAAACACTAATATGTCACATCACTAACATTATCGGATTTTATCAATAATGTGCAATGCGCCTAAAATAAAGCCAAATTCACATTAGGTCATTTACGGAAAATCTCAGTTAATGTCAAGGACGCAGATAGGTAAATCATATCTACCCGTTCCGAAACAAGCACAAACCTTTCTGGAACTTTCCACAAAATGTTCTATTAACTAATTCTTCTTTTTATCATTATTTTACTATTGGAGATATACTTTCTTAATAAGCGCCATCGCGTCCTCAGCATGCGGTGTCCAGCCTCTCCCTGCACCCTTTCCCGCCTATCCAACAGCGTCCTTCCTACATCCACAAGCCGCTGTAAGTAGGTACAATCCCAATCCGCTATTGTTCGCGTTTCCACCTCAAATCCGATGTCAATGTACTCGTTATCATCCCGCGGAATACAATTTGCAAGAGTTGATATTCCCAGCGATAGTGGTAATTGGGAGGCTGGCTCGCTGTTTTCGTTTTAGGCTGTAAACACACTGAACGGTGCGGACGCTGCGTTTTTGTCTGTCCTTTAACCGCACATTAGGAATCTAATAATGTTATATGAACAAATGTCTTGAAAGGTCATCTCATCCCAAAATAGGCAGAGTATGCGCTGTAGAAACCGCGCGCAATTCTTATTAACTCCAATTCCCGTGCTGTGTGAACCCGAATGCTTAGCGCAAGGTCCTCAATTCCCTCTCAGCACAAATATTAATGTGAAGAGCACGAATACTTGTTCTGTGCCTGGGTGTAAAAAATATACACAAGAATACATTGACACACATGTGCTTTATCAGCGATCTCATTACCATAACACAGGTTTTCTTCAAGTCTACTGTGAAGAAACGTCCCAAAATATTTAAAAAAAAATACGGTCAGATGACCGAGTGAGGAAATGTCCCAAAAGATTTTCGAAAACATTAGATCAGATGGTCTCGTCGGGTAACGTCCCAAAATATTTAAGAAACAGAATAAGAGCGTGTTACAGGGTACGCGTATTAGCCGCAGCGTGTGCAAGCAGCGCGCGCCGCGCTTATCTCACTACGTGCAGCGTCTCCTAACGGTATCGACGAAATGTGGAAACGGCCGCCCTCTATTGTACACTCGCAGTATTCCACTTGCCACGCTGCACCAACGCTGCAACGTATATATTGCACACGAAATATTGCTCGCTGATTCCATTCTTAGGCGACCTGGCGTAAAATCGTTTTCTTATTTTGTATATTTTTCATAAATAATACCTATATTAGGGGAAGACTCTCACAGTTATGGATAATAGGTACCCGGCGTGGAAAACACCTGGCAATGTAACGTACTGTGTTTTAGCCAAAATAAGCCCAAAAATAATTAGGAAACAATTACTACCCTTTTATCATTTTACCAAATGGAATATATTGTATTGACTTTGTTGTGAGTAAAGAGACGAAAAAAGTTTATTAAGAACGCCACTAGGACAATCCTTAGTCTCTTTCTACCCCTACTTAATATACCTTTTTAACATACATGTATGTATGATAAGTTTATTCAGTTCAGTAGTTTAACACAAGAAATAAAATCACGTTTATCATTTTAATAAAGTATGAAAAAAATTTACTGAAAATGAGCCAAATCGATATGCCTAAATATCGTTTGAACAAGCTGACGGAAGCCACGCCTGAGCGTAATATGAAAATTAATCACATCTAACCTCAATAACCTTTGTCTATAAACGATTTAACTGGAAGTTACGTAAACCCGTTGGCCAATCGCTGACAAATTCAAAAATATTCAAAATAAAACCATTACACTGCATTAGGAAGCCGAATGAATGGTTGTCCAACACGCGAGTCTCTTCTCAGTCTTTTAATCAGAATTAACTGTATGTTAGTTCTAATAACTGCTTATGTAAATATTATATACTAGCGACCGGACCCGGATTTACACGGGTACAATTAAGGAATCAGCTGATTATTTTTATCACTGTTTTCTCTATAGCTTTAGCAGCGCACGCGAATTCAAAAGAGATAGGCAGAGGAGTGTAGCACGCTCTTGTATTTCACCAGTTACGTCTACATATTTTAAAATACCACGCAACCCAGTCCGTCTTGCCAAAGACAGACGAATTAGATACCAACTTTAATTAATATAGAAGGTACACTTTCGGGATTTCAGGCGTGATGTTACGTTTTCTTACAATTGATGACTTGACTTGATGAGACTTGATGAGACGAAAAGTTAAAGGAAGCTTATAATCGAATGTAGAAAAATCACGTCAGGTTTATAAGGGTTAAGATTTGACATTTGGTGCTATCTACCTACCCCATGTCGTGACTACATAATAAAAATAAATATAACTTAAAATTATACACTTGATTAAAACAGGTATTCATAATATTCCTCACATTTTTTATAGAGATAACAAAGTTTTTCTTATCTAAAATGCTAGAATTTTAAAATAGCTAAATCGAAAAGAATCTATAAAGTATCGATATAACATTTCATTTCCATAAAAGTCACAGAAACGCCAAGTCGACTGATAACTACATTGTTATGACGTCTGGACATCTTTCTATGCTAATTCGGTTTTAGTTCTGCTATTCGACGATTCTTAAGCATGTCTCCACCAATTATCTCCAAGCAAGCGATTTTCATCTTTAAAGTCGAGAAACGCTTGGTTTAAGAGAAAAAATTCGTATTGAACATTGGGATATTTAAAAAAATATAAGTTAAGGTGTTACCACATTGAGGTGGTGTGAAAAAAATCGGTTACCACCAATTGTCACTACGTAAGCGATTTTAGTCTTTAAGGTACGAGGAAAGCTTTATTTTAGGAGAAAAAATTCGTAATCATTGTTGGAATATTTTAAAAATTATAAGTTACGGTGTTGCCACATTAAAGTAAGGAAAGAAATCAGTTACGTAACGCGTGTACAGCCGTAATGTTTTTTATCAAAGAGGATTATAATTATGATGAAATGATCGACCAATTGCTAAGCCTAGGGTTTTGGGTTCGATGCCCACCCACAGTCAATATTTGAGTTATTAACAGTGTATTTCTTCTGCGTCTCGTTGGAAATTTTAGTACATAAGTATATAGGAATTTAGAACGTTATATATGTTGCTTAGTAGCTGACTTGTTACCACGGCATAGGCTTGCTTTGGGATCGAGTGTCCATGTTTGAAACATCACAAGATGTTATTGCGCATAAAAGAGTTAAAACACAAAATGGCCTTGAACCTCTCATTCTGAGAGGAGACCCGTATTCCAACAAGAATGATATGGCCGAGAGAGAGATAAGAGTTAAAATATAAAACTGGATGTCTCTCCGCAGGCTGCAAGTCCTTCTTCAAGAGATCAGTGCGGAGAAACCTGACGTATTCGTGTCGGGGCAACAGGAACTGCCCCATCGACCAGCACCACAGGAACCAGTGCCAGTACTGCAGACTGAGGAAATGTCTCAAGATGGGCATGAGGAGAGAAGGTGAGAAATGTGAACCTATTTATTATCAACAATAACAAAAATTTTAAAAATGTTTTTCTATACAGATAAAACAATATAATTAGGGTCGAGAATTAAAAATGATAAAAACGACAGTAGGTTTGGTAAACGAAAGTAGCAATGCAAAACCTTTTGAAAATGTTATTCAAAAAATGAAATATGAATCTTTTATTTTTTATTTTTCAAAAAAATAATACTGAACAACCTCGTCGTACATTAAGACATACACATGTACATGCGGTTATTGGCAAATTTGAAAATATATCAGCTCCTTTATTAATTGTACCTTAAAATAGTTTTTTTAAACACATGTGTACTAGATACTCAGATTAAAAAAGAACTTGTGGCCGAATTTTACCAGCCATGTCTTACTGTCCCTGCCTACCCCTATTACAGATATGACATTTGCAACTCGTGTTATTAAAATGTTCTTTTTGTTCGCCGGTACTTAACGTTACTCTGTAAGTACTATGTAATAACTTTACTGTTAACTCGTCTCACCGCGAGCGGTTAGCTATAAGCGATGAAAAATGTATCGCCTGTGAAAGTGTTCACACTTTTGTAAGGTGGTTTCTCCTTCATTGGTCACCATACTTTTCAACGTTCGGACTGAACTGTGGCTTTTGTTGGATATAATATTAAAAACTAATGTATTCAGTTAATTATAAGAAGGTGCAATGGAATAGTGGTCTATATTTGACCATAACTCGTTATTGCTTAAGTGTCAACATTACTTAGATTCTCATGCCAAAGAAGTAGCAAGAAGGAGAGAGAAGATATACCTTTATAAATGTCTACGCCGGGCTAATGTTTGACCACAGAGTATTATGTTTTTGAGGTTGACAGAATGAATATAAATACTGTTTTATTTAATATAGGGACACACATTCAATGTATATTTTTTTACCAATTTTAGCATACTGCAATGCTTCTCTTAAACTGAATACACCAAATCTCACAATATTTTGAATAATTCTAAGAAAGATTTCTTTTCGTTGTTTAAGTATGGATGTTTGAATACATTATGGTAAATGGTTTCGACACCACTAACACGTACATGATGTTAATCTGTCCAAAAGTCAAGTCAATAGTTTAATAAAATCAAAATAAAAACATTAAGTAATAAAACTATAATAATGTTCTCAAATTTCCTAAAAACGTATTCTAAAAAGTACACTTGATTCATACATGTACATACATACATAAAATGTATGCATGTATGTCCATACATTTTATTCTAACATTACACTCATACTCGTTAACTAACTCTCATACAGTAACACGTAAAATAACTTCTTAAATTACGTATGTAT
>DWJK01000066.1:0-31417 GCA_018248815.1 Croniades pieria auraria
CCGCCAACCCGCACTTGGCCAGCGTGGCGGACTACGGCCTTAACCCTCTCAATATGGGAGGAGACCCATATTCCAATTTTTAATAATAATAATAATTGTTCTCATACTTTTCACATCTGCTCGTATATGACGTTACATACAGCCTTATTTGAATATTTCAGTTCGTGTATTAATCGACAAAGACACACTAACAGACGTTAGTAAGATTTTGATATAAATTGCAAACGTAGAATATTGCGGACATGTTTAGGCACATAGCAGTAAGTGATTGTCAATTACCACCACATTCAAACGCTTCAACGTTCTGTCTAAATAATGGTATGTTACACTTGTCTCATCATTACAATAGTAACGTAGATTAGTAGCTTAATGAATTATTAGCAACTACGTCGGCACTTCTCTTTCGGTAGGAACATAAGAGCTAGTATCTATATAATTGAATTCATCATTATGTAAATAAATCAAGAAGTGCTGCATAATTATATTAACGGACGCAAATTTATTTAATTTGAGCGAAATCAAGTAAATAAACAAAACGCGGCTAACAATTCCAACCGACGCCGGGTAAGTAATTGCATATCATATTGCAGTAATGGTAAACTTGTATGTTGGTTGGTGAACTTGCCCTGCATCAACACATTTGCTCATTTGGTTCATTCCATACAAAGTTTTTAGATGTTTATGCTACTAATGTAATGAAATTTCTATGTTAATCAAAGAGAAATTTAAATTGTTTTCGTTTATTTCATGTAGATCAGGGCTTATTAGGTATATAAAAATATACGTGTTTTGTATCGCAAGTGGTCCTATAGTTTTTTTTTATGTAATGATACTTGCACATAAGCATATTGCAACAGTAAAACCAAAAATATGTAACCGTGCACACAGATGACGCGCACCAGACGATCGACTATACATAATACGAAAATTATAACAGTTCTCGTATTTATGGTCGTCATCATTAACTCTTCCGCAGTTCCATTGCTGGACACGGGTATACTCTAATACGCTGGCTGGTCACAGCTAGATACACTTTGCACACCACAGAGTACATTAAAGAAATATCTGTGTTTTTCATAATATTTTTCCTTTCATCATAGCAAGTGATACTTCATTTAGAAAACAAACAACTATTTAAAGACGGAGCTAAGAGATTGAAACAAAGCAATACTATAGAGTCGTTGGCGTACGAGTATTTATGTTTTAATCAATTCCATTAAACCTTTCGCTTATTTGCTGCGCCCCTCACACGGCTGCAAACATATTTAGAATGCACGCGGCAATATAATTACATTTAATCGTTCAACGTGTGCTGGAACTGAATCCGGTTAGAAAACAAGTGGGCTCAGTGTTAATTTAGTCCTCGGTGGCTTCACTCAGTCGTATGCAGCGACATGACGCACGCCAAAGGAAGTTGTGCGACTCATTATTATATTTATTTTCAATATGCACTCGGTAAAATTTGTGTATCTGTGCATTGAGAGGATTTGAGAATTATTTCAGTATATTTTTAATAAATACGTGCATGGTAAAACTTGTGGATGGGTTGATAGAAATGAAGAGCTATTTGATATATCGTAATTACCGTGAGTAAATGTGTTTGAGGTTACGACCAAACGATCAAAAAAAACCCAACGTGTTTAACTGATCTCGAATTATTTCCACTAAATAACTATTCAGCTTTATCAAAATCCCGTTATAGGAGTACGGGCTAGAAGAACACTAAATTTCTGAATGTTTGCGTGTTTTTTCCTACAATGAAGGAAATATAATACATTTTCTATTTCATGTTTATCAACTATTGTGGACAGTGACTTGAAATATTCATACATATTGAATTACTGTGTTTAACAACCCACTAGTTTTTATATGAACATTTGTTTATTAAGAAATTTTCATGTATCGTCCTCAATCAAGATAACATTATAATATCTTTACGTTTTTGTTTTAAATGTACGAATTACGTAACAAGCAAGTTCGAGCTGGATACACTTATAAAACATTATTCTGATTAAAATTCGGTTTATATTCGATCGCACTAGCACCCGAAGCACGAGTCTACTAGTTCGTTTTAACTAGAAACGCAGGGAAAGTTAAATTAATTTCAAAATACTTTCACAGAGCCAAAGAGTCAAATTTCATCTGAACTCATTAAATTAGCTTAGTAACTGAGAGTCCACCAAACACATGTTCACACTGAAATTTAAATATTAACGTACTTTTTTTAATATGTGCTTTTGTCGTCTACACTTTATTTTCAAAATAGACTAAGCAGTCTCACTGATTCAAAAGGAATTTCTTTTCAGGGCTCTGCATATTTTTGCTAGACCTGTGTTTTCTATTCAACAATTGTATTGTTACATTCCCTACGATGTAGAAAGACTTGTGATCCTCTCGTCATCTTGTATTTGTACTGTGGGTCAAGATAGGTGAATGCTACAGACCTTAACCCTCCCATTCTGAAAGGAGACCCGAGTCCAACGGTGAAACAATAAAGGGGGTAAAAATAGTGACAATTTTCTGCCTGGAAATCATTATTTACATGATTTCTTCGCAACAATACGTTTCTTGCAAATTATACAATAACTATTGATCCCGCTGCCCATTGCTAAGCGGTCTTTGTGTATACCTATCGTTCTTGTAGGTATTGGCAGAGTTGTAAGTCTTAAAAGGCGCCTCCACATGTAAATGCTCTTTGGTACTACCTTATTAGACGCTGGCTATTGTTCCTTAGGTACACGTACCGTTTGTGGTAGCCCTAGTGTGATCGCACACTGCAGCTATTTACGCTGCCTAATTAAGGGATAGGAGGCGTAAGTGATACAATCTCGAGTTAGTATGTGATATGCAATTTTTTAAAGCAAAGAATTTATTGTTCGAACATGTCTTATTATATTAACTATCACGATTTCCGTTTTTGTGAGGTATTAAGCATATGCCGACACTTCATGTCACGCATTAAAAAAGGCAACATTATGCCAATAATCCCTGAAGGGATAGGCGTTACACCCGCGCATCGCACACTTCACCAGTTACGTTAAATGAATTATTAAATGAATTAAACTTGCTAATTTAAAGTTAAACTTTGCATAATATCTTCAAATTAAAATATACCTAGGTACTGAACAGGATTATTAAAAAAATATGTTTTAGATTAGGATTACATGTTTCTTATTTGATAAAATTTGCTTAAAACCATAAACAGTTTTTATTAGTTTTATAGATATATGTACTTGCAAAAACGGTATTAAATGTGATAATACTCTCATAATGCTTCTATCATAGAAGCTTGTGTTTTTTGTTACTATATGCATCATTTCCTATTATAACCTAAACTTTTTACATATTATCTTCTTTTAACCGGGCTTTAAAAAATATAAGCATTTTTCTAAATCATTATTAAATAAGCAACTTAGTTTTATGGCGTAATTTACGTGACTTACTATGACCACGTAACATCATTATCGAATATCTTAATATATGAGAATTATAATCGAGTAAAGTAATTAACGATTAGTGTATATGGATCAATAAATTAATTTCCAATTTGGCAAGGTTACTTACTGCGTTCCCGATGGAGTAAGCATACATCAACACGTACATTCGTATATACTTATGCATTGTTAAGATATTTGCGTGACAACATAAGCTATCCCCAATGTATTTTTAACACGCCTATAAAAATATATTATGCATTAAAAATATGTATGCTGGCGCTATATATAACTTTTATTATATCAGAGCAGTCTGGACTTGATTACGTTTTGCATTGCATAATATTTTCAGGAACGCCGCTACGGACGCCATTTCACGCGTGGCCGTTGCCAAATGTTGGGTGTGTTATGATAAAATATGGGGACAGCATACAAGTCTTCGAAATGGATAAGGGTTGTTCCAAAATCGGGCCGCACTTGTTCTCGTTGCAAGTCACTTTACGCCTCTTCGGGGCTAATTTTCTCGGCCGATATATAATTTGTCATGCGCTAATAAAATAACATTCTTTTATCCAAAATAAGCGCTGCCAAACTAAAAAAAGTTTTATTTCATTGGCAATAAATTTCTTTTTTCCTTTCATAGTTCAAATACTTTAACCCCCTTGTTCAATATCAGTAACATGATATAATAATACGGATTTATTAAAACGTTTTAGTACCGAGTATGGAACGATATACAGTTTAGCTTCGTTCTCTCATGTCATATTCTTACAACAATAAAATATAAACGAATCGACCTGGCAACGACCTTGAATCTTAAAGAAATAAGGCAATGGGGTTTTCTGAAAATGAGACAGGGCTACCTTTGCCAAGTATGGGTATGTATGGATGTCGTCCATGTCGCAGCGCCAAGCCGGCGCTACCGCCAGCTCCGACCCCCTCCCAACTGTATCCTAAATATACTTGTAACTGCCAAAAACGGGGATTACGGTTAACCCTAATCCCGGTAAATGGATCATCTCGCGGCTTTGATAGCATCAGATTACTATGATCTTAAACACAAATCTCTATTTATTTAACACCTGAAATGTCAATTTATGAAAATGCAAAATATGAATTGTGCACGTTGAATAGCGGCAAATACAATTTATTTTGTTTCAATAATTCAGCTATCAGTAAGAATGGATTGTTTTAAATTCGGAGAAAGAACGACTTAGCTGGCAAATATACGAGTACGTCAAACGTACCATGCTGCCATGCTGTCGTTCCGTACCTTCTAGACAGCGATTTCTTTTCAGACATATTTTATATGACATTTATATAGCATCGATACCAAATACCAGAGTTAACGGAAAGTTTCAGCGTCTATACATTAAATATACGGGTGAAATGTTCATTATGATTACATAATATGATTGATTTACATCTGGTAGGTATTGTTGCGTCAAACACAACACAACGCACATTGAAATGAAACCACGAAACTAATGAATATTTCAATCATGGTCATTGCCGAACACATATGTGAACAATATACGGTGTCCTCGTTGCCGGATGAAATGAAATCAAATCGCTTCGGTTTGTGAGATGTGAAGGTAGGAATATAGGGATCTGAATGTGTATATGCGCAATACGAATAACGGCCATGAAAAGCTCGGAAAGATTTTCCATTTCATGTTTGCAGACACGTCGACAGCCAATTTGCGGGATCCGGTGAGATATATTGCAATAAATAAGCCAGGTGCCAATATAAATTGTTATCGCTTATTGAAATGTATATCTGCCATAGAAGGTTAAGACCATTAGGATAAAAACGTTTCACGCAAATGGTTGCTTTAGATTAAAACTAGAGTAAGCGCCTTCGCATTACAGATAGTAGACGCGTTGCTATGCAAAGCTATTTGGGCCTATATTTACGAGTATGATAGCAAAATGTATTTAGTTTCTCAATGAACAAAAATATATTTTGTTCATGTTTTGTTCTTTACAGATAGTTATTGCATGTAATTGGTGTGACTGTAGTATAATATACTACATTATGACGTCTTACCACCGTCTTTCTACTAAACAATTGAAGAAATAGAAAATCAGTAACGAATCTGAAGAAATAGAACTGTAGAAAAAGAAAAGACTGCCTTGTTGGTCGAGTGGTTGCAAGCGCGACTGCCGATCTGGAGGTCCTGGGTTCAAATCCCGGGTCGGGTACTAATCGAATTTTCTAATTTAGAATTTATAGTAGGGACTCGGAGTCTGGATGAGTGCCCGGTGTATGACAATAAACTCACCACCTATTCCATGAGACTTAAACGTAACTGGTGAAACGTAGGAGTATACTACATTGCTCTGCCTACGCCTTCGGGGATTACGGGCAATATGTTACGTTTTTGTTATTAACGTTTATCTAGAAAATTAAGTAAGTAGATGGACAAATAGTCTTCCAATGTTTCCATACTGAACTTGCAATATGTTCACGTGTCAGGGCAAAAGCACTTCGACTTTAATTATTATTAACGAAAATTGCATTCGACAGTTTATGTTGAGGATTTATGTAATAAAATTTCCGCGTAAATATATTTTATGTATAATTTTTACGTAGTCTTTCAGCTTTATTTCTTTGTGCATTCTAAATAATTTTACGACTGGACTCATTTAGTTAGCACAAAATATATTCTGACACCAATAACTATTATTTAAACCATAATATATATATCAGTGCAATAATATTAAGCAATTATACTTATTATATATTTAACTTTTATTATGTACATAACTTTTATGTATTAATATATGTAGTTATGCACCGTTCCAAGGTCCATTCTTATTTTTCATGTTTCTTGACTACTCCTAGATTTTCTGCCATCATACATACGAGTACATATACCTCAAACTGCAGTCGGGAAGAGATAGCTAATTCAGCGATAAGACCACCCTTTGTTTGCCCTTCCTTTCTTTGGTTCTTGTTTTGGATGTTCTACTCATGTGGAGTAAACTATTGTTAGTGTGGTGCACTAAGTGTTAGTATGGAATATGAAACTAACATAGCGATTCTTCAGAGTGTAAATTGATACCAATGTTTTTCATATAAATAAATTGCATACAAACTCACTAAAACTGTCCTGTCGTGAGTTGTATGAAAAAAATATTATTATGAACTTCTCCCATTCAGATAACTGTACAGCAGATTAAAGGAAAGGTGTAGAAAAATTCTGATAAAATGAAAATAAAAAAGGTATGCTTGCACTAACAAAAGTGTTAAAGGTGGACAAGAACAGTATGACTAATTGTACTCTGTGGGTGTTTAATTGTATGATAATTAAGAGTTTAATTAAACAGGTCGGTAAGAACTTGGATGATTGGCTTTGAATATAGATAACTTCTGCTTTATAGATAAGTGCTTTGTAATTTCAGGAAGATACAAAGTCCGTTTCGCCACTTACAATTGGATCTGATGTCAGCGCGGCTAAGGTAATGAAGCAGAACTAGTTCACTGCACTTCGCAGTATCCAAGCAACTAGGTGTTTGAAACGCTCCTAACTTCAAAACGTGTTCCAGTTTACGCACAACAGCCTGTTTATATTCTATTTATATGAAATTGTTGTATTATTCCACTGTGTAATATCCTCAGAAAATACTGCTTTTTAAGTTAAAAACTGAAGTACTAAAAGCTTTTATTAATCTCCATCTGGTATTTTTGGAAGAGAATAAATAATATCTGAATTGTCAGCGGTATAGATTGTACACTCTTATATTCTAATCATTATTGTGTGGTCACACCCTTCGGAATGGATAGAGAGCGCCAAGTGCCAAATTTTTCTATCTTCACAGACATCTTTATCCTTACATCCTAAACATTTCATTATATCACAGCTTGATATAAAAATATAGTCGTTTCATTGCGATCCTTTTATCTTTCCACTGTTGAATCGCTTGCTTACGGTAAAAGAAAATATCGTGAGAAAAGCTACGCACCTTAGACTTTATAAAAAAAATCTAATAATCCGCTTAAATTTTGTTAATTTAAAAACTCTTCCATAAAAGTACTTCCAAATTCAATCCAGACCTTACAATTAAGTTCGAAATATCACACGTAGGATATGAACAAACATTTAAAATGCTTGGGATGTTTGTGACGTGCTGTACTCGCAAGTTTATTAGCGCGCAACAAACTTTCCGAGAAATATTCATACGCGGAGTAAGAAGCACCGACGTGTCGGAGAACACACTTACTCGTATGTTTATATTCATACAATATTTGTATTACGCTCTATGTATGCAATCTGGTGGTGTCATGATACAAAATGTAATAACTTTAAGTTATATGAAGGTTTCGTAACATTTTTTAAAATTAAGGACCAAGTGTGTAAGAAATAAAACTAAAAGATTTGCTCGAAATCTATCCACTGTGAGAGACCTCTATCATTTTGTTTCATACATGGATGACTCAGACAATAAAGACAATACATGACTGCGTAGGCTTACAATCATAACCGGAAATAAAATAAAAAGATAAATAAATATAAATCTATTAATAAGCTACTATTACTTCTTTCAATGGATCGCCCAATGGAACACAACAAGTGAATCATGGGAGTATGTTATACTCCTCTACCTATCCCTTTGGCAAACAGGCGTGATGTTATGTTACTAAGACGCTGTTACTGTTAGGTGTCATTACATCGTTCAAATCCTCAATTTTGAGTTCTAAAATAATAAAACTCATTTTATTTGCGACATGCCAATTGTTATAAATACTCCCCTAACATTGAATATGAATATTAATTAACGAGATATCATTCCCCTCGCGCTATGAAGCTCTGGATAAACGTTTCGTTTTCATTAGCTATTAATGACGCTTTTAATTGGTCAGAAACAGCGGTATAAATTATAATTGTCTCCAGGGGCCAGCATTAGCCTGCACGTGCGTCCAGCAGTTGAACACGCCGCATGTAAATCCCACTGCCATTTCGTTATTACCCGCTTACGTGTGCACGAACTCAGTTTAAACGGTTAACGGAATATTAAATGTGCAATAAATTAATAAACAGACCACACATCTGCGTGGAATTAAAATGAAAGTACAATCGCATTACATGTGATTAATCGTAAAAAAATAAGTGGTTTAAATTCTCTTTAATCTGTAAAATCTTTTTTAAATTTATTTATTTACGTATATTACAATCAATTCCGATTTTTAAAAGATATTTTACAGTCAATAAATTGGACTTGCGTGTTATCGGGACAAAATCAACTGGTAATAAAAGCTTATTAAGGAAATGTCAATTAACTTTAATTGGCAAAATTAACAATGTTAATTAAATGAATTTTTATTTTTATAACGAAAACATTATAATGTGTTTATTACATCAAAATACGTGTTTTATGAAGGTATTACTGTACTACGCTCGCGATTATCGACGACCTGGTTACCATACAGATTATTATACAAATTTTGAACAGTAATGAAGGTACTAATTGTTTATTCATTCGATTGCTTCTATTTATATTATTAGGAATTAAATTTGGGTGCTGGTTTTGTTACGATGTCGTTAGCTATTTTTGTGACTGTTATATGTAGTATGTAAAATGAGTATCGAATAAGGAAATGAATGAGAATAATGGTAAAGAATTAGAGCAAAATAAACTGCCAAGACAAATGAAAGAAATGGTAATATACGAATATAATGATTTGTCTCTTTCGTACAAGCAAAAGCGTAAAAGTTTAGTGAGGTTCGTAATAATTCAATATGGTAATTAATTAATTGATAAAGAATCAAAAATACAGCAGATCTTCATATATGCCTTTACTGTTAAAACGTGTAACGTGTAACTTTAAGTATTTTAGTGGATATTTCCGGCCGTCGAATAAAAAACCTTTTAAGCATAATAATGAATTAAATAAACGCAATGTTGAATTCTAAATCACAAAAGCGAGACCCGTTACACTTGTCAGCCTCGGTGACAGTCTCTCTTAGCTTTTCCCTCTGACTGATCTTTGTTGTCTAGACGTACAATCGTTTAAATTGAATTTTCAATTTCAGAACATAAATCTATGTCACGAGGTAGGTATGTCATGGTCTCTCTCGGAATAGGATTTGTGTACATATATTTAAATGACTATCAATTTCCGTTGTTCACAGTTCTTAGCACTCTTGGAACGGAACGTGGTGGCCAACATGAGTCTGCAGTACCGACAGATGACTCTCTTCGCACCAACCAACCAGGCGTTCCAGAGATATAGCGGTCAAATGGACGACTCTTTGGTCCTGTACCACATATGTAAGTGAATCCTAATTTATATTTTATATTTACATCATCATCATCATCAACATCAGCCTACTCCCGCCCGCTGCTGGACATAGGCCTCTCCAATAGCAGGCCACTGAGCTCAATCTTCAGCTCTTCCCATCCAACCCCTGCCAGCCACTCTGCGTATATTGTCGGTTATCGGTTAGCGGTTCCGCGGCAGATGTGACCAGCCTTATATTTATATATGTTCTTCAAAACTTTTACTATAATCTTACGCGTAATTCACTTTACCCTTAATTCTACTTACTATATTGGAAGCCTTACTTGAGGTCGGACACTAATGTGCTGCTACCCTTGGCGACGTATTGGAGCACATCGTATATTCTGCCTGCCGAATCCTTGACATGAGAATATTATTAGTAGTATTATTGCATTCTGACAAAAATGAATGCCACCGTGGAAATATTAGCAACATAACATGATTTTGTTTCATTAACTGGAGCACACCCAACCATTAAGTGTAATTTATTAACGTTACACAAATTGTCTCGTTGGTCGAGTGGTTGCAAACACGACTACTTATCGAGAATTTCTGGGTTCGATCCCCGGGGTCGGGCAGTATTGGGTTTTCTAACTTGAAATACCTAGTAAAAGCTCGGAGTCTATGTAGATCTGAATCAAATGTATCATAATCGTATCGTAATCGTAGCTGGTAAAACGTGGGAGTCCATTAAACTACTGTGCCTACCCCTTCGATACATCACGGTTATGTTACGTTACTTTACTAACATTACAATTACATATATGTTATGTTATCAGTTTTATAAGAAACAAATACTTCACAATATCTCATACATATTTCGTCAAAAATATTTAGTTGACTCATCAACACTATATGGAAGCTGTAATAACATGTAATTTCGTCGTCCAATAGCAAATCTGGCCACGACCCTGACAAATTTGGACTACGCAATATCCTCGGAGCTGGACGGAAACCCACCACTGTGGATCACGCGGCGTCGAGATACCATGCATGACGATATCTACGTCAACAACGCCAAAGTGTTTGTTTCCAGGTCTTACCAATCTAGCAATAGGAATGGAAAGCTTCAGGTGAGACATCTACTGAGCGTTTCTTTTCTTTATTTAATGCGTCCATATTATTTACATAATTTTCATATTTATTATTTATTTTAAATAAATAGACAATATTTTTTACGTTAGTAGGTGGGCTTATATACATTAACGACGTTCTAAGAACATTCTCCCAAAGTAAGTTTATGAATTTAACCTTTATACCATAGTTGTATTATATATCTATTTATCTTGGATTTTGCTTTTACAATTTTATATAAATATGAATCACGTCAAAGAAAACATCAGGATCGGAATAAAGATATTTATTATATTGTTATAGATATGACGAATTAATAAGAGCACTAAATAATATGAAACTCATGTACTTTAAAACTAAATACTAAATTAAATTTACATTTATTAAGTTCCTATTAAAAACTATTTGTAAAAATGTCCACTAAGGGAAACCTAATTAAAATATGAACTAGTTCTTTTTTCAAATCAAACGCAGTGCTGACTGGTTTAAATCGAGGTTATTCATTCTCGATTATTCCTCAGTGCCTCTCGACGAGTCGACGCCACTACGAATGTAACATTGCTGGTTCGTTACATTACTCTCAGTGTTATGTCGAGTAGTTATACCCTAGCTTTGGTTTCAATATTTGCAAATGAATTCACCCCGAGAGTGACACGTAGCTCGTACAGGTCTATTTTAACTCCTATGCTATATGTGGAATATATCAAAAAGTTCTAGTTCAGAATACAGTTGAGAAAGTTTGAAATCATAATGATTCTAGGACTATTACAATATTATATGACTTGTTAACTATCATATGATATATAACTAACAACTGAAACAGAGTGTTTTTGGGATATTACACTCTAGTCGCAAATGAGCGACATAGTAATGCATTTTGAGGATAATATTGAGATTATTGCCGCCTATCTCATATTTTATGTGTAAGGAAAAAAAAAAAAACTTTTATTGAACTGTAATAGGATTATACAAATCAACTGTAACAATAGTAATAAGAATATCTTGGAACATTTCCCAAAAGAGCATCTGATCCCCGACTAAACAGAGACTGCTCTATGGTCACTAAACAGCTGATAAACGTACATATATACCTACATTTCTAAATACATACTTACATAAGTACCTCTGAACCGAGAATAATTTCTCGTGCTCAATACTCAAATATTTTTCCTGGACGGGAACCGAATCCACGACTCTCGATTCTACACCTGGGTTACTAACCACCAAACTAAATAGTCAAATAATTGTGATATGATTATTCCTTTCTTAGCCTGAATATGAAATAAGTGTCCTAGGTTGGCTTTCAGAATAATCAAAGGAATTGTTACAACCGCTAATTATGTCACTTTAAACATATTTATTACATAATTATTTTTATTTTTAGGTGCTGCACGTAATCGATCAGGTCCTACAGCCCCTTCAGCCTCACGGCCCGAGCACTATCGGCCCACCAGTGTACAACCCGAATGCTTTCCAATTTCTAGAACATTCCGATGTGTTCGACATAGGACAACACAGACTCAGGTAAATTAAATAACAAACATGATCTACATTATAACAGTTTCTTACGTTTAATTTACACCAGATAACACTTAATTGATATTTTGAAGAAACAAACGCAAGTTGAAAAGCTTACAGAATCTTTTAATTCGATTATTTTCTTATAATTTTTCATCTTAAATATTTCATTTCATTTAATAACTCCTTCATCGACAACGGAATTAAATTTATAGACTAGCAATAATCAAATAAATGTCATAACTCTGGGGTTTTCTAATTTGAGCCTGTAATGGAATCTACCTCGTTAACTAGTCTCCACAGCGTTAAAAATGAAAGATCATTAATATAATATTGGTCAATCCAGATAGTGGACTGAAGCGAAAAAGCTCAAACAGTTCTTATATAATAAGATTGTTCTATCTAAAATAATTGGAAACGGTTTACGTTCACCTGGGGATAAGTATTCAATAAGACAGTATGGTATGCACAAGTCGTGAATGGGAATGATATCTCAGCGAAGATCAGTTTAGGGCATATTCTTAGCAACATTTTATTCCTCACTTGTATCTTGTACCTTGACGTATATCTACGTATCAGATTAACTAATCTTCTCGTCACACTTTTCCACTTTCTATCCCGACGCGTGTACTGCAACGTGCAAAATATTCACACGTTTAACTACTAATACATTATTAATTTAAAACGTATAATAACGTTCTGATGGGATGAACGCTTAAAGCCGAACACGTCGTGTACTAGATTACATTTAAAAACGTAGGTCTAGTCTTACTAAGAAATTCCTATAACAGTTCCATAGTGCTGGTATTATTAGATGTTCGCGTGTTCAGTTAACTCGGAGCTGCTATTAAATTAGCAGTCATTGAGCTGCAGGGCTTAAGTGAATAGCCAGCGCTTTACAGCTCTTGCGAGCCGCCGGCCCCTGTGTAATAACACCTTCATATTCAGTTGCTATGGAATACGGAACACAAGCAACTACCTGCTGCTAATGAATGGAATATGGAATATATTTTTTTAGTTATGCGAAATTAATCGTATGCCCTTTCGTGGCTGGAATAAAGACGGACCCATTTGTATGAATAATATTATTACATCTGATGTTCTGAAAATCAGAAAACAGGATATTTATTATGATATAATTCACGTGTAATTTTGTTTAAATATTTGACCTGACCAGTACAACATTTTAAACTTCTAACATAGCGCGCATAGAAAAGTTTTGTACTTAACTAGTATTCAGTTTAAAATATAACAATCTGTCAACCCAGCGGCTTGTATCAGAATTTTAGGAATAAAAAATCGGACTGAAGTGTATTCGTTATATTTTAAAATATGTTACCGTACTCAAACGCGCCTACGCTATTTGAAATTTTGATCAGAGCGAATAATTGGCAGAAGCGAGTTTATAACTTCACAAGTTCGTGAAAAATTAAACTGAACTTCTCATAGGGGCATATTGCAAATGATATGCCGAGTTAAGTAACACCGCGCGCGGCGGTTCTTGGAAGGTAGTCAAATATTCATGAGCGTTTTCATGCATTCGAGTCCTCGTCGTTATCGTTAGGTAAAAACGGCTCGATTTAAAAACTTTTGTGTTCGAGTTACCCACTATGCACTGGAGTACTAGAGCAGCATGGTTAGTAATGCCACTTGCAAGTAGTACACATAAAGATAAACTTCACACGAAAATACTAGTTAATGAGCAGTAATAAGCTATGAAGCTTCCGGGTTTAATACAATAACTACTCAGTGCTGTACCCGGAGGCGATATAAGTAGTGTCATATCGATTAGCACTGCAGATAAGTATTCATTTCTACTTATTGAGGTCTTATGTCACAAGTACATATATATTAGTTAGATTTTTGTTATTGAAAATCGTCACACTCGACGTGGTTGGAAAGTCTGTTTTTTTTATTTCATCTCTAAATCTTATCATTTAGAGTGATTAATAAGAATGTCTAGAAAGTATCGTTTATAAAACAAACGTTATTTTTCTATTTCTATTACAGGTTTCTTTATTAAAATTACATATGCAAATTGAACGATTTGTCACAATAGCCACCGCTGCAGCTATGGAAGCAATAAAGTCGCTAAATCGCCATCGTTCCTTAGAAAACACTAACGTTTTTATTTATAGTAACTCGGCTTAAGAAACTGTAGAAGAAGAAACTGGTACATGTTTTAATCATAGCAAAGAAAAAATAAATTGGATAAGCCAAAACTATTTTAATATTTATGAAAGAGTATTGACTTGAGGTAACAATTTTTTAAAGTGCAAAGTTACCTTCGCGAATTGTTTGTTTTCGCTTTTATACGGCATTTTCATTTGCCGCAGACTTGACTTTAAAGCTAATGTTTGCGGTATTAGCCGGAAAAAGTGTATATTTTAAAAATACAATGCTATTACCTGTTATGACACGAACTGTGCTGTATTCATTGTGAATTTCACACCAAATATATTTTTTTTAATTTTAAACATCATCGATTAATAGTTCTCTATGTCTGTCTACGTGTCAACACTCCAAGTGCCATTTTCTAGGTCGTTCCGTCAGAAGGTGAACCAGCTACAAAAGAAGGAAGTTTTCAACGCTGATGGAAGGCACACCTTTTTCATCCCCGTTGACGAGGGTTTCAAGGTAAATGCTTTTCTGATTCTACCGAAACATCACCATCGCTTAAGGTATTTGTAGTAATTAATAGAAGCCAAGTTGACATAAGGCTTATTTACTCACGTGAGTTCTAATCCTATATTTATGACCACAGTCTTAAACGTATTAATGAAAGGACTTTAAAATGGATACTATCCAAAAATATATCACAACTTTAAAGAGCGTTTAAAAATATTATTATCCTAGATTCCAAGTTATCGATTTTCAGTACTTCTTTCATCACAAGTAATACTGAAGTGAATGTAATAGAAAATGTTGTTCAACAGCCAAGAACCAGATCAGACCTGATCGATGGAAAAGTGATCGACGGCCACGTGATTCCTCACCATGTTTTATTCACTCAAGCCACTCCTGACACCGACGAATTTGAATCAATGGCTTTCAGCGACAATGTCAAAGTCATCATATCATTCAGCACTGCAATGAACGGAAAAGAAGAGATAAGTAAGTAAACATTTAGACGTATTTGTCATGGGGCTAGGCAGCGATTACGGATTTCCACTTGCTACTGTTGCGGCAGAATTGATTTAATCAATATTTATGCAGTAAAACTATATAGTATAATAACATTTGGAACCAATCTACTTTCACGTACTTACGTGACTGCTCGCGTGTCAAACACAAGGTTGACATACGGCGTGTTAATTAATTGTCAACTGACAATGCGCTTCTGATTAAATTTAGTATCATTGTAACGCTGTTGACAGACAGATTTAGGAATTGCTGTTAACGTAATTAATGATTATTTACGCGTGTTTTATGTGTCCTGGGTTCAAATCCCGGGTCGGGTACTATTGGAAACCTTTAGTTTAGTAGCTACAGGTACGAAATGTGCGTTAATAACAAAAACGTAATTATTGCATGTAAAGTACTTAATAAACTAAATATGCAAAAATGTTTACAATAAAGCTATAAAGTTAATTCCATTGTCTTTTTAATATTTCAGTAGAATTTGTATTATAAGATAAAGTATGATGTGTATCATACCTACGAGAACTCTTAAAGAACTGGCCAAGTTAATCTAAAATCTACCTACACTTTATAATTCTTACACAATTTCTGTTAAAGCTTAATTTTATAAAAATGTCCACTCATTCGTATAAATACAGGTTCATGCAGCTAATGATAATTTAAACTTTAGGCGTAAAGAGACAACGAAACAAATTCTCATTGAATACACAATAATAATAAAACTAATTGTTATTTTAATATCTACCAACGTTTATATTAATTTAATGTGATAGTCCCATAGCGTTTAATACATGTTTAGCACACCTATGCAAAACTCTTATACGCTGTTGCAATAGGAGAAAATTTCTTTCCTTAGAAACGAAGCCTCTTGAGAAATAACAGTGATCGTATATGTACGAACTATAAGCACGTCTAAGTGACGACAGTCTCCAGAGCCCACTCGCTAATTGTTAGCTCTGTACCATTGATTTCCAATTGCACCACGCATATCTAGGACAGCTTGTTAGGAAATTCTAGTCACGTTAGGAACTTTTTTCCTTACCATAATTGCTTGTTCCTGTGGACGTTGCTTACGTAATATGTACAAACTGTTTATGTAAATGTTTTCTAACGCGTCAAGAATTTTTTCCTACTATTAGCAAAATTATATCGGTTGGTTATTTTTATCTTTCTCTATACATAAATCGATGAATATATTAGCGTTTGTTCGTGTCTATCACGCAGAAGCACATATCATTAGCAGGTAGATTTTTCTGTTTTTCTCATATTACACGCTGTCAGATTTTAACTCATGATTTAGATACCTTTTTTTGGACGGGATGTTTATAATGGTCGCTTGGGCTTAAACAGCAGAATATTTATAGTTTTAAATCATACACCTTCGTTATAAAATCATTTCCTCTTATTGTACTTAGTCTCTCTATTTACTTGGCTTGGTTTAAATAATTTCATCTAGCTTCAAAGCGACTTTTTTAACAGTTTACGTAAAATCCAACACCGTTGCTGGCGACGCGAAGCACGCTCGAGGAGTTGTGATGGCAGACATCGTGAGAGCCAACATACCAGTGAAGAATGGAGTGGTCCACCTCATCCAACGTCCGTTGATGGTGGTCGACACCACCGTTATTGATTTCTTGAAGGTGAATTAAAATGAAATTTTATGTGTAATTCCGTACGTAATAAAAATAGAAGCAGTGTCTTAATTCCCAGGTTCGATTCCTAGGTATCATATGTAGGTATATAACGAATTTGCAATTATGTATATTCTCGTCTCGGTAATCGCACATAACAGTTAGTGTTTGAATTTACAGACTTTTAAGGTTTGTCACAACGAAAAAACTTTTACATATCATATTAAAAAAAGTCCTTCGCGAACATGTTAATGTGGTCGAACTATATATCACCATAATGAGTGTAATGGCTCGTCTAGCCGTGCTAAGTGAGTTTGTCCTGTTACTCTATCTCTGGTTGAAACGACCAACTCGATTTAACGCCTTGCTATGACCTCATGCGTGGATCACTTTTTGCAATTTGTTTTAAAACATTTTCGAAATTTTCGTAACAAATGCAGTAACGAATGAAACAAAAATGTCACCTGGCAAATTGTGAAAGAAATTTTAATATGAAATTAGAATACAACAGTATGATTTCTCCAGTATAAGGACAACATTCCTTAACTGCTAAAGTAGGTAATTTTAAAGTTATTCAATGTGAAATCATTTATATTTCATTTACGCGCTGTACAAAAGTAAAGCTACTCTTCTTTAAACTACTGAAACAGAACCGTGATCATTACATGTAGCTACCAAGGTATGTTCTTTTTGCTACGGATTCGTTCCATTACATATTGTCATTGAACAAGTACATATTGTCATTGAACTAAGGACAGTGATGTAATAATTTAAATGATGTTATGAATGCTGTCATTAACTTTTTGCTCCATTCGTATGGGAACCAGGCAATGAAGGTAAAACCAAAGAGTCAATAGATTTATTTTACTTATAATTCTGTCAGCGTATTTTTCTTATTCTACATTGAGTTATTTATTTTCTCTTTCTACCATGTTCAAATCGCACGTTTTAAATCTTTTTTAATTTATTTACGTAATATTTTTTTATCTAGAATGTTATTAAAAATATTAATTTTCCTTTATATTATAGGTAAGTATGTTTTACACGTAGGCAATTGTGTCTTAAGAACAAAACGAACGCGACAATTTTTAGTGTTTTGATGTAATTTAGCATACCATGCGTCGTATATTATGTTCGTTCCACAAAATACTTTTATAAGGTACATAATGAGAGTAAATGGGTAGATATCATAAATCTAGTGACATTAGTGACATCTGTCCTCGGTTTTAACTATATATCATGCCAATCAATTAGTCGATTTGATAAATGTTTTACATAACCTTATAACGGTACTTTAAATATGAAAAGGAGCAATGTTTTTGAAAATTTTCAAGAAGAACTGAGAAAACAAATGTTTACTCACTTCTTCCTATAACATATTCATTAGTTCATTTTTTTAATGCAGAGAATCCAAATCGTTGTCGTTAAGTAGAAAATGCAATAAAGATGTATCTATAACGGAAGTCGAATAGATTTTAAGTAAATATGTACGTAGATATGTAGGTATAATATGGTTTACTACAGATATTATATCCAACTCTTCAAATCGTAATATGTAAATCGGATCCGGATAAAAATATGTTTCTAAATTATTTGAAGCCCTGTGTCAAAGTTTTTGACTACTGACGGTAACATGTATGAAGTTAGTTTTCAAAGGTCGCCTTAAGGGTAGTAGACGGCAGAAGTAAGCTTTTGAAAAAGTACTGGAGAATTTCTGATAGGTATTCGCATATATCGAATGTGTATGTGTCTCTGTATACCCGCGGCGCGTCCGAGCCGCCCTATCGTATAGACATAGTATATTATATACTTGTAAGTGTATTCCTTGATTGTTTTTCGGTATGTTTCTGCGCCCCTCCCACGGATCCTGCATGAATATAACGACTTTAGGGGATTGTAAGTATAATAATTATTGCATGGAAACCACTCACACGTAATAAATTAGTATTTAATATACATATATATACACAATATTTGTTTTGCTTTTTGAAGTACCTACTTCTCTATGTACAGCTATACTTCCTTATGTCTTCCTTAGTTTGTTTTCCTAAGGACAGGTAAAGTATCTCACTGATCAATGTCTTATGAAATTTCGCTAGAAAATTTGAACTCAGTTTTGAGGACTATGTTGACGGTAGCATGTTGACTAGTGCCTATAAAAGTTCTATTTGTAGGAATGTTGTGATATGACGCACTTTATGTGAAACTAATGTTGCACTTTTTAGGTATTCCAATAATGTACGAGTAAGTCCATTGCTCTGATAATCGTTTCCAAATAAAATTCTGAAAATACAGTTCACGTTTTTATAAACCGACGCTATAAAATTTTAGTGAATTGTATTATTTGAAGTGGAGTGAAGTAACAAAGCACATAACATTTTATGTCTTTTATATATAGAAACGAAAACTTCGTAGAATATATTTATATAACCGTAGAGAATATATAACTGTTATACGAATTGGGCCACATGTGTCGTCGCGAAATTCACGGAAAAGAACGGAAATACGGAAGCGACATAACACTATAAACTCAATATCGGCGACGTGGGCGAATCAAACGCCAGGAACAAGCGTCCACAGGGTTTGCGGTTTCATCACATCCGTTTTTGATGTTTCCGGTTATACAGCCCCGTGAACGTGCAGCCGTTAGCAGTGGTTAATTAAAAACGATAGCTCTTTCCAAGCTAGCCAGGTTATTTTTTATTTTAAAATGTAATAAAAAGACGAATTACTTTTCAAAACGCATATACCGATTATAAAAATATTTTGTTTAGTTTTGGCCTTACGGTACGTTACGACTAAGATCAAGTATCCTCTATTCCAACTGAAAGGATTAGATTAAGTCGACCAGTATAGTATAGACCACATTGGCCAAATGAGCGTTGGCAGACATATACTCTTTACGAAATATTGTGGATAGCTTAGAGCGCGCAAGATCCCTCGCGATGTTTTCTTTCATCTTGATGGCGAGTGAATTTATTATTGAATAGCACGTACATTCGTAAGTAAGAGGATGTGCCAAGGATTCGGGCCCAATTCTGTAAGTTGGCGATCTCCGACTGAATCCTTATAAGAATTATAACCTATTTTGCCGTCACATACGTGATACATATGTAGTTATATTTAAGTACTCCTTAGACTCTTCTTAGAATTTTTTATATAACTAAGACAATAGCTACCAGTTTCTTATTAAAATGCCAATAACAGTCTTACGAAGTTATAAAAATGCCTAGTTGAAGCATTTCAGGGCGGAAGAAAAAATATGATAGCGAAAAAATGAAACGCACGAACTAAAGAGTGGCAGACGGGAGCTAAACAATAGTTAAACCGACACATATGTACATATGTACGAGAGCTCACGCACCCGACACTGCACGTAGCTGTACACGTTCTGATAAACCGCCTGACTTGTATTCCATTTTTTGGCAAAATTTACGTTATCACACAACTCTGTACTCGCTACAGATGTGGTCTTGTGTTTTTTTGTAGTAATGCTACAATTCTATAAACGATTATTAAATAGATTAGATTTTGAATATGGCTGTTTTTTGAAGTATTTTTCGTTTATCTCTATCAATTTTTGTTTCGAGTCCCTCGAATATAACGTATACTATCTGAGTATGATCACATAGAAATATAATATGAAATATGCGGTTGCTATAATGTTCCAATTAGAACAAGAACCTTTGCAGTTTGTAACAGTGTTCTAAAATTTATGCTAAATGCAAAAACACGAACACTTTTTTCACTCAAATTGGAAAACGAGGTCCTGGAAAGAACTTAAATTCATAAAAGTAAATAAAGTGCGTTATAAATATTTACCGCTCGAAGCAGTTATTTATGTAGCTGAAAATATGTATAGGTAGATAATGTGATTTTATTTTTATCTTTTTCTAAGCAGAAAATGGTAAAAACTTACTACCTTACCCAAGTAAGAAATTAGTTAAAGTAAGTACTACTAAAATGACGTTGCTATATTTATCGATAAAAATTTAAATAATCACAAATTCAAGTCACACGAGCCGATGTTATGAGCACAGATTAAATCGTTTTAATTAAATGTTATAATAATAAAAGATATTAAAACATTGCTATCTTGCGACCGTCATCTGGATGAAAGGAAATTCCTACCGATTCTTGAGTATAGCACGAACAAGTGAACTGTTCTACGGAGATCTACCAACGGCTATTGAAATTCCTATCATTCTTCCATTGCGTTGTTTGTGACAGCTCTACGTTGTCAGGCGGCTCTCAAATTGCTAAAGTTGGGATTGGAAATTTTGAATCATACAACTGTCACATTAATAGGTCGATTATCGCTACATTTCCGAAAGAATAATCTCACTGTTATTGTTTTTAGCTGTTCAAAACGGAAAACTTGTAACAATACCACATAGCAACATATTACAATATCGTGAATATAGATTACTAACATTTAAAAGGAACAACAGAATTTTAATTGGGAAGATACGCAGGCAATCTTTTTAAAATTTCCATTCTGGCACCATTACATAGTCGGCAAATATTCTTGTATCAATGTGAGCTGATGTTAAGCGGTGACTGCACCGTTTAATATCGTCGGTCGCTCGAACGACCGTCTAAAGCCACCTTTACATATTAGACTTTTTTAAATGAATCCCAACTTTGTTTCCGAAATACTAAAAATGTAAGTTAATAAAATCTTGGCGTTTCTCATTACGTTTAAAAACAAAAAGTATTGTTATAAACTAAGTTTTGATGGTTTCTTTAATAAACAAAAACCTTTTTATTTAATAAATTATTCTTGCAATCAGGAAAAAGAAGACGGTCCTTTGTGCAAGTTCTATGAAGTGATCATGGACTTGGGGTCGAACAATGAATTCCTTAATGAACTTACGTTGGCGAAGGACATTACTTTGTTTGCTCCGACTAATGAGGCCTGGAATGACCACAACGTGCAGAATGTTATCAGGTAAGGGCCTCTTTAATCTTTATACATCATTTAAGCATAGTAGCGTCTTTACTATCGAGGAAAGTGATAGAATTGTTCAGATTTCTCGTGAAATCTTATCTTTAGAGCAACTTTGTTATCGGTTACAATTATAACAAAAAGTGTATGAAGAGACCGACGATATAGAAGAAGCACTTCAGGTCTGGAAGTATAGAAATTAGGCACTCGGTGCTCTCAGCTCACCCCGTAAGAGCCTAGCATGATAGTATTATAATAATACACTATCATGATGTTTTTTTTAATTTAGTTAAACTTGTATGTCAGCTCACAGCCAGGCTTAACACAACACGAAAATATAAAAACAACATCAATACATATAAACAAATGAATGAAATCAAAAATCGCCGTCCATAGCGAGGTTCATTGCAATGATTACAAAACCGCGAAACCGCAAAGTGCTGTTCGCCGCACGTTAGTTACAGATACGTTGGATATTACGCGGCTTAAAAATGTTACGAATAAAAAGCCTGCGAACAAAGTAATGGAGCCACATAATTTTAAACTACTGTAATTAAAATGCCAGTCGTATTTTGTAGTTAAAATAGCATAATTGATGCACCGTAATGTATGTATGTACATATCATACGGTTAACTTCGAATCTTTGTACTCTACATATACATATACTCGTATATATGTACAGTTATATATGTACAGCTATATATGTACAGTTATATATGTACAGTTATATATGTACAGTTATATATGTACAGTTATATATGTACAGTTATATATGTACAGTTATATACGTATGTCGTACTTGATACAATAAGTTATTATTGTTAAGTCATTGAGCTCGGTCGATCACCGAGTGCCAAATACAAAAGATATTCTGAAAGAAAATATAATAGGTAATTAAATACGTTTTTAATAATTCAATAGTTAAAAGATAAATATAATTATTTAATCAATACATTTGGTTGCACAGAAACCATCAGAAGCTGGTGGAAATATTGAACACGCACCTGGTGAGGGAGAGGCTGCCATTGGATGTGATTATACAGAACAATTTGAACCAGGTATGCACCTATCGCAATTACATAACCCTATGTACATATTTCCCGCTTTCTCTTCTCGATCACTTCTGTAAGAAAGATCTGCGAAATACCAATATACTAACATTCCCACTAGATAAGTACATGACTGGTGGTGGTAGACAACTGTTTATCAGAAGCGTTTAACCAGCTTGCTCGTTTCTGCAGATTAATAAACTTTATGAACCTTTGTCACTATCGGCCGCGCAGCCAAGCACCGACTCAAGATAAAAAAGCACTGCTACATTGAAGTCTAATATTAAATAATGTGTCTTGAATTTGTCGCCGACGCTTTGCTTTGTGTGTATATGTTTATAGAAGATCGATTTGATTTGCCCGTTTCGATTGTTTCTAAATTACACCACAATTGTAACAAAAAACACTTCATAGTCAAATTTGCGAACAGTTACATTGCCTGTTATGTAAGTAGTGACTCGACCCTTGCACATAACAATTAAAAATAAATGAGTAAATAAAATTAAATGTAACAATTGGATCATTGCTAAAGCAAGCTCTTTTCGAAATACATAGATACATATGTAGCAATTAACAATATAATTTCTAAACAAGTTATTTTTGAGATTATAATGATTATTTAGAATCTCATTTGAAAGCAAACTCCTGTCGGGATACATGTAGGTACATATATTCGTGTGTAACAATTTAGAATGTTAATTAATTGTGTACGTTGACTTTCGCTCCGGTGCGCTGACTTCTACGTTCGCTGCTTATCGGAACCAGATCCCCGGAACTGTACGTTAATCCTATTTAAAATGAATTATACATATTATGTATGAATAAAAATCCTTTTTCATTTGTCGCGCTTCAATTTTGTCCGCTGGTATGCTAGTCTTCCGGGTAATGCTGGGTTTACTGAACTGAATTGCACGAAGTTTGTTCTGGAAAAGCCTTAACGTAGTGTACTTACGGCTGAGTTTGTAATAAAATCCTACAGGACATGTTACTTGCAATTAATAATAATAATAATATAATAATAATAATAATATGTTCATTTATAAGGAGGACTACGCGTAAATCATGCTTGTATCTTGTGTTCATAAAATCAAAAATCCTTTTTGTATTGTTGGCAATAAAAAAATATGCTCATGTTATACTAATGCAGAGCTGATATTAACTGTAAGCCGAGCGTACAACAAAAGTATCAAATGCACAGCATTAACCGGAAGTCTATAATTTCATGACTCAATCTCTTACAATACTAGTCGTCATTCGATCTTACATAACCTTTTTATTCTTATCAAGGCATGCAGTTTATCGATGTTTTCAAACAAACGGACGTTATGCTCATGTAGTGGTCCGACAATGCATGAATCACTCGTTAAGCAGGTTATCGTCCATACTAGCTAACATAGGTACTTATGAGTTTTTCATCGTATGTAGCATGAGATCGTATCGGTATGTTCAACTGTTTTCGTGCGCGAGCTAAAATCGGAAATCACTCGGGTAACCTCTAGTCAGATTACGTGATATTACTTAAGTCTATTCAAACAAGCCGTAACATATACCTAATTAGATAGTTGACAAAAAGTCCGTAAATGCAAAAATGTAAACGTCGGGCGACTCCGATTTTTGCTCACAGATGCCATCTACGTGCAGTAACACAATAAATGTTCCAGATTTACCAAGCACCGACTGCTGCATCCCGGAAATACTTATACTTCAATGTTTTGAACTTCGACAACAACCAGACATTGACAGTGGAAGGTGGCGGTGTTAACGCCACTGTGACGCAGACCAATATTGCCGCAACCAACGGCTTCGTTCACATCATCGATCGAGTGCTTGGAGTCCCCTATGTCACTGTCTACGAAAAGATGAAGGAAGATCCAATGCTCAAGTACGATTCATAATCCTTATTTAACGTGTATTAAGATACCTACAGATATATAAATACTATCCAATTTACCCCTCATACACTTTGAAATACCACTCCTTTAGTCCGCCCTTCGCATTCCCGAGGACAAAAGACTCATTTATTGAATAGAAGGAATGTTACTCGTATCTTATTTCAAAGTATAATCGTATGTTATGATATAAAACGGAAAAATTCGTGAAGGCTCGAAATCACGTTGGTATTTTCTAGTTGGTATATTTAAATAAGTTTCTTAAATGATTTTTTTAAAATTCCAAACTTGCTTTTAAGAGAAAAATTAAGAATGAGTCAATCACAATCTGCAATGCGGACTAAAAGATGTAAGAATAACGATTTTTTATTTGTTGGTCATCCAAAAACGTAACATCACGCCTGTAGTCTCCAGGTACGTTTAAGTCCCATGAAATAGGTGGTGAGCCTATTGCCGTACGCCGGGCACAGATTTTATTTGATGGTCATCCAACGGTCTTATAATATGCAAAAACGACATTTTATCCACTTGTTTTGTTTTATTTATAGCATTACTTACAATCTTGGAAAGCGTCAAATGTTCAACCATCAGCTGAGCGAAATGGATCACCGGTACACTTACTTCGTCCCAAGGGACCACGCTTGGCTCAAATTCCAAATCAGACATCCATCTGCTTACAAGGCGTTGTTCAAGGAAGACTTCGGCTACTATGTAAGTTATATCTACTAATAATGAAGAACATTTAACATTTACAACGGAAAATGAAATCCTGCGATGTTTTTACTATTAATAGATATTCTGTAGTTTACCTAGTTGATGCAGCCGAACTGCTTTTCAAAACTAAGAGAGATGAGTGACTTGTTCCAACTGACTCCAAAACATTAGTTTGCAACCACTGGCGTTGGCTTTGCTTCAGCATTTGATTAATATTTTTGTCAAATCTCGGCTTCAAATATTCAGAAATGTGCGCTTTTCAGACGAAACAAATTTTAGAACGCCACATGATCAGAGCCAGCCGGTACTACACCGTGTCCGACCTGAAACTGCTCGCTAACGAGACTCATCCCTTCGTGTTGCCGACCTCCCGCGATCCTCTCAGACTGCGCGTTAAGGAATCCGATAAAAGTGAGTATTGTTCTTACACCCATTTCTTAATTTAAAGAGTTCCCATCAGTATCTTTTTAAAGCTTATATATTACATATAGGTACGAGTATTTTCTTTACCTCTATTATCAGGTGAACCACTGCAGCCCACGAACGTTTCGGAAAGCGAAATATCCGAGGACACACAGAGTCCCCTCGGGCTTTGCAGCGTAAACAAAACAGAATTAGGTGCGAAAGTGGTACCTTGCTTTAGACCTGCACATTGAGCTTTACTGCTAGCGAATAACTCATTACGCTATTGAAACAATTTAGTACGATTTGTCAAATCCATTCCATCGTTAGGCGCATAATGGACGACAGTGTAGAACAAAAATTTGTTCTGTTTTCCTTTAGAAATGTTCATTGTTTGCAGAATAGCAAAGTTTCGGATATCGTGTTTGCAGACAGGTAATTGCGTGTCGCTACAAAATTTAAATTGAATCACTTGTTTGACAGATTACTACGTGGAATGGAACGGGCATTGGATTCACGTGTTCAGGCCAGATGTGGAGTGTACTAATGGAATCATTCATGTCATAGATGAACCCTTTGTACTCGAGAGCGATATCAGAGCCACCGGCAGCGCTGGGAGAACCCACGCTGTGTACACATTCTTCATGTTTATCATTTCCCTCGCTTTTGTTAGAATTTTGCATAACTAAACTTTAAACGAATGTTGCGCCTCCGATTACGGCTTTGGCAGTTAAACGTAAACTGTAATAGTTAAAGATCCTAGTTACAATGTTGTAGCGCAGCTAACGAATTGTATATGTCGTGATTCAAGGCAAGTGTTAGTACATGGAGTAAAGCTTACGGTTAATCGTTCGAATTGTTAATAAAATATATAAGGTGCGTTCTCACACTTTATCTTTTGTTCTGATCGTATGTCAATTTTCCTTACTTCCCGATTAACATGAGTAGCGCCGCAATCAAATTACGCGGGGACTATGACAGACGAGCGTCATTCTTCATACTGTTTCTTAACGAAAATACATTTGTTTTAAAAACGATGAAAATTCGGTATTCTGATATCTATCGTAGCCTGAAGCATACATGGTTACGTACATATATATTGTCGTTAATCTATGACGCGTACGATGAGAACCGAACGATTCATGATTGATTCGTCGTCGTTATTATTCATCGAACAATAATCCCGCGGGCTACGAGTGTGTCGAAACGAGAAACGTTCACCCACGTCGAATGACGCGGAATAATCAGTTGGATGTTTCATTACACTCGCTAAAGCTTGAGTTATATTAGAACGGAATACGGCAATTAATACATGCCAAGATTTATGGTCCAGTTGTCAAACTGAAGCTCAATGTATAACTTTTCATACACCGATGTATATAAATCTGTGCATTTAATTCGGAGCGCCCTGAAAATTAATATTCCGGAAAAATATTTGCGATTTATTGCTCAAAGCTGAAATAGAGTGCTCCTGAGTTTCATTTTGATATTGGGCGATATTATATCTGTGTCAGCAGCGTTGTTTGTTTTTTGACTACTTTTATAACCTGCCAGATCTTTCAATAGCAATAATTGGGCAATGATATTTATTTTTCTAAAAATAAAAATCACTGCCCAATGTGAATCATTTCGTATTATTTGATTATCAAATTATTAAAGAAAAGTGATTTTTTCTAATACAAGCTTCATAAGATATAATATAAATACTTCAGGACGCTCCAAAGTTATTAGCGACTTCATTTGACTGATCTGCTGTAAGAGAAAATGTAACATTGTGGCCACATACCCGTATGTACGTATTTTTTGACGTCAACGATAGCCCGCAGTAATGCTTATTGTATGGTTTTTAAACCGAATTTAAAGTTGCTAAAACGTCTTCTTAATTTTTTTCATAAAAACTAATTAAAACAGCTAAGTTATTAGATAGTTACCAATATTATAACTATTTGGTTGTACATTTTTTGTGTAGACTTTCACCATTTCATTTTTTCTACCGTGAAAGTAGTTTAATAAAATATGTCACTGCCAGTGATTTCCAGATTCGGTAAATCATAGTTACTTAGGTTTAATTTCTCAAACCTTTATAAAGTAGTTGCGGTTTTTGCTATGAAATATATCCAGTTTTGATATATTATGATATTAGGCGTTAATTACATGATAAATTAAGAAAACGAGTATTAATATTGTAATGGAAAATTATTCGTCTGAATTATTATGTAAATGTGCTAGTAGAAATTAATGTTGTTAATAAAACATCTACAATAATACTCACTTATTAATCAACAAAAAGATTTCGGTACACGATCTGGCTCCATGCGGATTGTATCTTTTAATGTTTTAACAAAATTCGTATCATGACAAAAATATTTAAAATATATCTAGTTTGTCACAGAAATAGGCTTTTTAAGATACTATTTTGTCTTTGTAAATTCCTGTAATGATTTATCGTACATAATTTTCCAATTATAATGTCCACGATGTAGATGGTGTGCCTTTCATATTGTTGTTGAAAGCGTCAAACAATTTCTAAATAAGTTATGTGATGTTTTAGCTTACATAAAAACATTCCATATAAATCTTAATTAAAATGTATTTTAAAATATATGAGTATTATAAATTTATAATGGTTACATATTGGAAAAAAATTTAATTCATTGATATTGAATAAAGATCTTTTGATATTTCAGAGAAATTTGTACTGTACGTTTTTAATAGAATTCTCTTAGTTTAAATTGTGTATTTCGTATATGGAGGATGACTTTAAATGATAGTATTTATTGATGAAGTTTCTAACCGAAGGGATATTATAATTTTAATTGTATATATAGGATTGAACGTGCTTATAAGTTACGCTACATTTGCGACTGTCGAGAATATTCCTTAAGTACATGTAAATATTTTATGATAAGTTATTAGTGTTGATTATAGTTTATTAGCGATTACTTAAAAGCGACTGAACATTTATCAACAGAATGTCTCGGTATTGCATCATTGTATTAAACCTCTGCTGAAACGATGTGCTGGTTTCGTTCGCCCGCGCCTTACCATGTACCTCAGTTTTTCGATGACTCTATTTTATACATTCTTAACTATTTATTGGATCCTACAATATGACTGGTTTTATACAAATGTTTTGAGGGCCCGCTGAAATCAGCACTTCATTTCATACTACCCATTACGTACTAAAACAATTTCTATTGTATTTCTTTGACTATTGTTACGAAATCGCTTTACAACTAAGTACATCTAGATATTAATGGGTCTGTACCAAAGTTTTCCGCTATTCATGTCATAATGTGCTAGGTAAGTTTTAACTCAACAATAGATGTTCGATGTTAATCCATTAATCTCGATAGCTTTTGCATTTTAATCTCATAGAAGACTTGTATCTTTTAAATTGTAGGATATATGGGAGGTCAAGACTCCAAGACAATATCATTTTGACCAAATATTAAGCCAAATGTTTGGTTTAGTGTGTGACGTTGAGATTTCATTAATTAGTGAATGTATTCAAGAATCATTGTCAAATTAATTAATTATAAACGATGTATGTGTTTATTGAATAAAGAATATAAATAAACATAAGCGTACTTATATTTCGCAAAGCCTCGTAATGGTACCCAACTTCACGTGCAAATGTAGGACCAAGGATAGTATAATAAGTAACCAGTCAACTTTATAGAGGTTTATGAGTTACGCTTTATGGCTTTACGTTCTCCCTGTCGACCAACAGCGGCAAATGTAGTCAGGCGATCGGGGGTGTGCAGTAAGGACATACCCCACGACGTATCCAGTTTAGTACCTCGTGAAACATTTCGTAAAATTATAAATGTTTAAAAGAGACAGTACTTCCAACGAGTGATCCTTCATCAACGTGCTTTGTCTTTGCAGGGAACGAAGCATCGTTTACTTTACATTTGCAATTATTGATATTGCAACTTTTTAATGCAAGTATTGAAATATAAAACTTTAATATGACAGTCCCTTTCGCGACCTCGATGTGATCGGCAGGAGCTCGTGAAGAGCCCTTAATAAATCAAAAACTAGTCGAGATACCCACAAAACTGTATCTGAAAACACATACAATCAAACACCCTGATCATATATTGATCACGATAATATATAATAGTGTTGTACAGAAAAAAAGTGTGGTATCACTCCCAACCAGCTGCGCTGTGGGTTCGGAATTTAGATTGTATTCGTAACATGTATTTTTACCAATATTTTTCGTTCCCACGATAACTTAACTATATTTATATCTGAAAACCTCCTTGTTTCATCTTTTCCTTGACCGAAATGTAAAATAGTTACAATGCCGAGACATCTACATAACAACGAGTGCGGTAATCTCATAAGGCTAGGCAGCCTCGCTCCTAGCTAATCTTCTTGACTCTCGTACATGATCGGTCGTGAAAGCTAGTTTCGACTGGAATAATAATTTTATTTTAGATGCTATACCATATTTACCAAGTACATTAGTATGGTATAATCCAACTTGTATTTGACGCTTGAGGAGCGCTCGCTCCTTTACACTGGTCTTAGGATGAGGTCCACTAATCTTGGACATGTTTAACGTTACGAATATACATGATTATATGCTTATTATTAAAAAGGCTATTTATTTAATCCACGTGACTGCTTCGTTGGTCGTGTGGCTACTGTCGATCGGAAGGTCCTGGGTTCAAATCCCGGGTTGGGTACTATTGGAATTTTCTAATTTAGAACTTCTACTAGCGATTCAAAGTCTGGATCTGTGCCCGATGTTTGGCAATAGGATCACAGGCGTGATGTCTTGTGATGTTACGTTATTTAGTCCAAATTCTAAGGTATGCCATTCAACATTGGAAATACTAGACTCCTGGGTATTGATATGTCAAATATTGTTCATTGGAGTTATCTTAAGAATAAAGCTAGATTAATGTCAGAAAAGTGGGTACCATGAATAGAGATTTTACCATGAATAGCGTACTTTATTGTAGAGCAAAGAGTTCTTTACAAAATTCAGGTAAGACCACACAGTAGATCTTAAACTTCTAGCTAAAAGCGCCGCAGTATCAACTAACATTTGCCTTCGTGCAAAAATCGACGACTTAAGCATCACCCACTGGTTGAACTACTAAAGCCTTCAAAGATTTGTTAATAATTTATAGAATGCACCGTGAACTGTTTGCCCTTTCTTTCTTGACACTTTACAATCCATGGTTATGAATGTAAGGATGTTTTTATCTAGAAAGTGTCAAATGTGGACTGAACTTTTTTTTTATAAATTACCAGAGCATATACATACATATATACATACATATATACATACATATATACATACATATATA
>DWJK01000067.1:0-31407 GCA_018248815.1 Croniades pieria auraria
TCCTTCACCGTTAGCAACTGATATTTAAATTTAAAACGCACTTTTATAAAGAGGTGCGCGCCATGGATTTGAACCCATACCCCCCGGAGTGAGAGAGGCTGAATTCTTAACCACTAAGCTATCACTGCTACCTACTACTGCTGCTGCGGCTGCTAATTAAGAATTAATAAATTCATTTTCAAACGTATTTTCGTGAGAGCCACAACAAACGGTAGGTAATGTCTTAGATCCCACAATTCATAGTAGTTATCCCCGGAGCACCATGACATGATCGATTATATTATATGACCGCTTTATAGTCGGCAAAGAATTGGCTGCTCCTTAGTTGTTGCGAATGTTCACTGCCGACGGTGACCATTTAATATCAGGTGGTCTGTCTACCTGTTTGTTAGGCAAAATATACTAAAAAATATCACAAAGGGTTCCCTAGGGAGATTCTTAATTTCATGAAAGCTATTCATGGTTTCATTATGAAAGGCTTTGCTACAATTCTACATGTATAAGGTAGTTATAAGTGCTTAAGGGCGTGTTCATTGTTCATTCAGTTCGGGAACAAGTTGCGGAAGTCGGGATGACCGCTGAATGCCAAGCAACCCCGTTACTTCCGCCACGCTTATAATACTGAAGGCCCTAGTAAATTTGTAAACCACCAAATTTTTTGGAGGAATGGACATAAACATGTTTGTAGAATGGAAAAGATTACTTATAGGACCTAACACAATCAGATATTTAAATTTCGATATCACGATACATCATTTCCTATTTGGATATTTTATTACTCTAATTTTATAAAGGTGTAGGTACTTTTAAAATGTTTCATGTATTACTTGCTATGAGACAATGAGAAATGTAATAAAGAAAGTTATAAACCCCCAAATTCTCCATAAATTTCCCGTTCTTCGACCAAATAAATTTTCCTATCTTTATTAGGGCACCGGTTGTGTCTCAATCCATCTCACTTCGGTAGACGACCCATAGCCACTTGAGGACCAGTACATGTTGAATTGAGAGATTGAAGAGATGGGAAATTGATAGTGCATTAAAAACATCCACGCTTAGTAGCGTATATAAAAGAATACTGTTACGTATTTTGTTCTTACGAGTAGATTAAGGAGTTCATTACAAATGGCACGATTTCTAAACAACTTCCATTCAATCCTCATCGCTTATTCAGCGCAGGAACAAGTTACAAAAGTCGGGAACACCGCGGAATGTCAAGCAGACACGTTATTGCCGTTATGGAAATAAAAAGGAGATCATAACTGCTGTTATTTTGATGCTCATGCAGTTCTGTTTTCATATTTATTATATTTGTTTTCCGTTTTTTGGAACAATCTATAAACACTGTCATAAAAATGTTTAATTTGGAACAATCTTTACATCGCCATAAAAATGTTCTAATTGAAACAATCTAAAGATATTGCGATAACATGTTGTAATGAACGACTATAGGTTAGATAAGAAATATTTAGCCCAACTGTGTGTATGTTGAATGTAGATGTTTCTAAGATATGACAGATATTTGAATTATTAGTTTATAAGTCTTTATGAGTTTGGAAAACAGAAGCGTCGTTGTATTTTTTAGGTCTGTCTACATATAGAGGCAAAAATATTACGTAGCTTACATATGTAATAAGTGATCGGAAATATGATTTTAATTTGTCAGGTTGAGCTGGCCTGTGTGTCCAGTGTTTGGTGACATTGACTGATATGCCGGGAGCTGTGGGATTGATTTTCGCCCAGGACAAACATTTGCATAATCACAAATGTTAGTTCACATGTAAAATATATATTATATGCGAATAAGCGTTTTGTTTTTATGTGTAGTGTATGAAATTGAAGATCTTAATACAGGATCTGCCGATGTCGCCCAAGGTAACTGCATCGTATTGCATTGATAGGCGAACCTATAATTTATATGAAAGCAAGGCGTATTAAGATATATTACAATATATTTTCTTTAGTGACGGCCGAGTAACCGCTCCCGTGGCTATACATCTTTCTTACGTCGCCAATATAATTTAGAAAAGGCGCTCGTGTGCTTGCTGTGACATATTTACCCAATGTTCTTAGTAAAAATCCGCGCCTGTTGTGAGCATGTTGCTCAAATATGAGTAACGGATTTCCGTAGATGATCGGGCTTACATTTTTATTTATGCGTTAGGTACGCTTCAAAGTCAAATGTTTACATAAACTCTTTATATTAGTATTATATGTGAAATATGGTTACTGACGAGGCAGGCACAGAGCACCGAGTGCCAAATTTCTCTTCTCTTAATAACCCATATGTTTGGACTACATTCATTACACTCTAGTACATAATAGCTTAGTCGTTTATTAATATACATATGTATATATGAAAATTAACTTAAGACACTAGTAGTATTGATCGATTATATACATGAGTTAGCCGGTACATACACAAACATGAGGAGATATTTTATAGGAATATACTATCGTAAACGTAACATCACGCCTGTAATCCCTGAAGGGGTAGTCAGAGGAGTGTAGTACACCCCCGCGTTGCACCAGTTACGTGTAAGTCCCACAATGGAATAGGTGGTGAGCCTATTGCCATTCACCGGGCACACATGCAGATTCCAAGTCACTATTAGGAATTCTAAATTAGAAAAATCCAATAGTACCCGAGCTGGGATTTCAGCTCAGGACCTCCCGATAGGTAATCGCGCTTGCAACCACTCGACCAGCGACGCACTCAGTATATTATCATTTTTAAAAATATAATTACAATTTATTTTTAAGCTGTAACAATACGTCTTAGAACATTAATATGACAATAAAATATAACAAAATATTAAGATTATAATAACATTAGAATTACCACGAATACTGACCAAGTTCTTATTAAATAGTACATTGTAATAAAGTTCACTGCAAAATTATAATTTTCTGTAGGTACAATGTAGCTTCACGAACTACTCATATTCGCATTTAGTTTTCATTGCTCATATACGTGAGGAACATGTTGCAAGTTGTTCCCGAAAACAGTTGTCGAGAACAATGCTGTATCTCCGACAGATACGTTTTCATTGTAATAGAAATATCGCGGATTGTAACCGCAGTTGTTGTAAACACTGATATGTTTTTTTTGCCACGATTTTGTTGTAACAAGTTATTAACGAATTTGGGGATGTAAAAAATATTGGATAAAGGAGTTTTTAATAATTAGAACTCGAAAGCACGTGGCGCTGGTCAATCGAATATGTATCATGAGTTATGTTTCAAAAGGGCGGGTTAAAGAGTTTACAATTAATAGAAGACATTCAGCAAATTACACATTCAGTTCTCATCGCTGATTCAGTTCGGAAACAAGTTGGGAAAGTCAGGGACACTGCTGAATCACAATGAGACTGGTTATATCTTTTATGGAAACAATGGTGATCATAACTGCTTCTTTATTTTAATTGGTCACTTTACTTTAATTTCTGTTAATTACTTTTCGTTGAGTAGTTTATCAGACATCCGATTAAAATGCCACACGTTCTGCTTACTTTAGGATCAAATGTTCCAAGATATTATTACTATTAAAAGGTTAATTAGGTTTTTTTAGTCGACTCATTTATCATTCCACTGTTGGAATATCCTATCATAATGAGAGGGTTAAGGCCATAGTCTGCCACGCTGGCCAAGTGCGGGTTGACAGACTACACACACTTTAGATTTTTTTTTTTATAAATTCTGAGGTGTACGCAGGTCTCCTCATGATGTTTTCCTCCACCGTTAGCAAGTAATATTTAAACTTAAAACTCATATTTTGCAAGGAGGTGCGTGCCATGGATTTGAACCCAGCACCCCCGGAATGAGAGGCTCAATTCTTAACCACTAGGCCATCACTGCTTTAATTAGGTATTAGCTGTTAATTAGGTACAAATATAGAATGTCCGGACCTGCGCTTGCGACACGCATTTAAGGGATTGTTCCTACAATGAAAAGACTTTCTTAAAACTCGTGTGGTGGTAAAGAAGCGATGTCATTATAATTATCTGATTACCTTCCAACGTCGTGCTATCTCACCCCTCTGCTTCGCGACCGTACATTTCATTATTAAGTAAGTCAGATAGTTCTAAGAATTTTACCTAAGACAGAGAAACTTCTTGATATGATACCGTTTCAGGGTCATTTATCTCCTTGCTCTAGTCGACATGTCAAATAGTGGACTTTTGTAATTGATTTATATGCAGATGACATCAAATATAATTTAATATCTATACTGGGCTGTCTCAATAACACCATTAAAATTGTCTCCAAACGGGGTGTCGCTAAGAGGCTTAACTTCAACACCTCTAAACATATTCATGTCTTTTCATGTCTCAGTAGATTTAATTCCATATTGCGCCTATTTATCATGTTCCATACCTCAATTTAACAAAACCTCTTGAAGTGTTCGTGTTAATGTGGGCTCATAATTCCAACATCTTCTGATAATCCACTAAGAATTTAATGTATTTTCTTGTATGAACACTGAAATTCAACTCAATTTTTGCAGTCAAAGCTTTATATACAAATTTTACATAGAAAATATTGGCTTGCGTGCTTGACAATAGCATCACTGATATCATTTTTAACTTCAAGTTCGCCTATTTAACAGATTCTCTCTTATGATTTGACTCATACAAATAGCAAATTCGTTCAATTTTGAACTCTATTACCTAGGAAATAAGAGTCTTCTTTTGTTATAACATTTCTTGTATCGTAACAATACGCTCTATGATCAGTAATTGACACAATCTGAAGTCCCTTTCATCGCGACCGCGTTCAGAAGTTTTTCAGAACATGTCAATGGAACCCGTGGTAACTAGGTCAATAATAAAAAAAAAGAAACATTACGCCTGTAATCCCCGAAAGGGTAGGTAGCGGAGTGTAGTACACTTTCACGTTTCACCAGTTACGTTTAAGGCGCGCAATCTCCGTCGCGACCTCGCTGTAAGCGACGGGTGCTCATGAGGAAGGACCTCGTACAGGTCCGAAACTAGTCGGGCAATCCCGAAAAACGTACGTGAGTTAGTCCGTTACATTTTTAATCATGTGTATAAATACTTACGAAACATTTAATAGTAAAATGGCCCATCTGCCTGTAAAAATAAATAAAAGCTGACCTATTTCCTATGAAGTATACAAGTCCTTATGAGTCAGCTCTGTACACACGCTTTAAGTTTTTCCTTGTCGATAATGCTCCCGGTACACGCAGCGGGGCTCACGCTCGGGCGGGCACGCCGCAAGTGCATCCTGTCGTGAGGTTTACGTTATGGAATATAAGCGACTCTAATAAATATTAATTAACAATAGGGGCTACCTCTAGGCTATAGGCTATGCTATGCTACCTGCTACATTATACCTCGTTAAGATGTATAATGTAGCCGGTGATACGTGGGATCGTACTACACTCCTCTGTCTACTCCTTCGGGGAGATATAGGTGTGTTGTTACGTTAATTATCAATATTATTAAAAGTAATGGTTCTTTTTTATTAACAAATTTTGTAAGTGTAGAGTATCGCAGTATTGATTACTTTAAGAGTAGTAATGAAATATGTACGAAAAGTAGGGAGCATTGTCTATATATTTATAAACAAAATAGGTGCCAGGGTCTCCATAATGATAAGGTGTCAACAAAATTATATTCATAAACGATAATGATAAATATTAATTCCCAGGACCCACTATAAGCGTGCCATAATTTCGGGCTTAAGAAGAGTAATATTGGCATTTTCAATGCTATGGTTCCAAAAGCAATGGATGGGACAAATAGTAGAAATATGAATATTTTGTTGTTCCATGTGCACTATTTTAGTCAATTTCATACTGCAGCGTGTAAATTAATCGCTCTCTCTTATAACTTGACGCGCCGGCAAGGTGCACAGCTCCTATCACCTGTTGTGACGTCACTTCCACTCGCTGAGCCCTTTGTTTCGGGCTTTTAGTTTTTTATATGTCGAGCTGCCCTTGGTAAAAGTTCGGTCTTTGTTCGGTTTTTTTTATAAAATTTCACTAACTCAGTGTTCCCTATTACATCTAATAGAGGAATATATTGATATGTCTAAAATGGTGATTATCAGTGAACGGTTTTAAAAGCACGAAATCGTAATTGTTTTATTGCTAATTTAATATTTTACTAGTTATAATATTATTTTACAAAGTGGATAAGTGTTTCCCCAATTTAGTGCGCGAAAAATAAGCGTAAATAGTACAGAACATAGCGAACACAACATGCTGATAACTATAATGATAGAAAATGCATGAATTCCAAGTTAAATTATGTATTATATATACATTGTCGACAGTAGAAGTTAATTATATACTAAAATGTTGAAAAAGCGGAACTGATAAAGTTAGTGGTCAGTTTACAAATATTGCAGTTTTTATGTATGTGAGTTATTTATTTTTATGTGTTCGTTCGATATGCACATAAGGCGTCGAGACTCTTCTTGATCATGGGAGAGGAAGTAGAGTAGGAAACAGTAAATACATTTGTGAGGAGACTGACCGTAAAGTATATCTGAATATAACAGCTGCTCTCATTCTATGTACGACTTTTCAAAATGGCTTAAGAGGGTATTTGTTTTCATCTTTAAAAAGCAGTTAATAAAACTGCTAATAATGGGATCTGTGTACATACGTATCGATTGTTATGATTGTTTAGTGTAACAGTAGATAGATCGACGCAACATATAGAATAACAAAATGCGGTCGCAAGCTCAATGCGTAACAAAGCCGTTTGTTAATGCGTAACAACTTATTATTATTATTACCCGATCGCACGCAGTCTCAGCGCGGCCAGTTTATATAAATGTAATATAATAGTATTTTACGATCGATTTTATTGATCGCGAGAGTTATATGAGCGGGTTCTCGTATCACGACTTCGGTATACGGTAACGTGGTTCTTTATTGCCACCTGCTTCGTAAAATCCACCTACATGTTATTGTTGAGGGTCTTACACACTATCCGTCAATTCGATAGCTCTAGTTTAGCTTGGCTGCCTCCTTGGTCGTGGTTGCAAGAGTGATTGCTGATCGAGAAGTTCTGAGTTCGAATCCTGGGTCGGGTGTTATTGGATCATTCTAAATTAGATTTTCTATTAGAAATTTCTTGTACTTTTGCAATGTGTGGATCTGTGGCCGGAGTGCGGCAATAGGCTCACCATGTATTCCACGGTGGGATGTAAACGGATTTGCTAAAACGTGTATGTGTTCTATTCCACACTTCTCGGCCTACCCTTTCAGAGATTACAGGTGATATTACTCTCATACTAGCGCAGGATCAATTATTCTACACATTAAAGAAAAAGATATTTGCCGGTAAGGTTTTGCCCAGTCAGTCAAGTGTACAGACAGACAAGTGTACTCGCAACGCAATGGTTTAATAATCGGGTGATTAGTTCAAAACAAACATTGTCCTTTTTCAGTTTTGATCTGGTTTCAAAAAAGGAACACGTTCTCAATTCGTTTGTATATTTGTTGTGGATGTACGTTATGTCTATTTCCTATTAGTTTTTAATCAATTTTGACGATTTTCTAAATGTTTAAATCGAGAACAAACTTGATAAAATTTAAATAAATAATATGTACAGTGAATACGTGCCATTATGAGGTCGTAACACATTATTTTTAAGGCCATTGGCACTGTAACTACGATTGACCGGTCGAATGGCTGTGTTATGAACTTAATAACATTAATATACTTTTAACGATTTTTTTATTGAGTTTTGGAATTCTGAACAACATGGACGGTTGATCGGGATTTGTTAAGTTTGCTATCTACATTTAATGGCCGGAGATATGTTGTCTATTCGATTTTTATATGAATTCAATTCGCGAATAAATTTATGATTTTTTCTTACGATGTTCTCAGCCTTCTTCGTAAAGGAAGAAGATGCGATAGCATGCAGATATAATATTAATTTAAAAAAAAAACTTTTGTAATACGAAATAGCCGACCTGTTATTGTCATTGAATGAAAAAAGAAAACATTTTAAATTTTGTATTAGGTACTTTTATCAGTAGAATACACTGGAAACTGTCAGGGTTTTGTTTATAACATTGGTTTACACGTGCAGTTCAACATGTCTGCTCATGATGATGATAATGATGAATGACTGTTTGATTCAATCATCACTCCCACACTCAATATCTGTTGTGTCCATATATACATGTGCTCAGTGCATGCATCATGATGGATGTGTAGGAGGCGCTGGAATCACTCTTGGTGTTTTCAAGAAATTGTTGATTTTATCGTTCTAATGAACCTTTTATGAAGCTGTGGTGGTTAAGAATTCAGCTGACTGCCCTGGGGTTTATAGATTTGGAACATTGCGCGAACCACTTTCTTTATAAAATTATGACCGTTTTTTTAAATAATAGTATCTTATAGAGAAATAAAATATCGTGAGGAAACCTCCGAAATTAAGAAAAAATTTAACATCACGCCTGTAATCCCCGAAGGGGTGGGCAGAGAATTGTAGTAAACTTCCACGTTTCACCTGTTACGTTTAACTACGAAATTAACACTTTTCGATATTTTTATTTAAATCCTGTTAAATCTTATAGCTGGCGTTTAGCGGACAGGAATGTCGTATCTAACAATGGAACTATAACAAGACTCGATGATTATGATGACTCGAATGACCTGCAACCACAAAATGTATGCTGCGAAGAACAAGTAATATCCAAAGCTATTCTCTGTAAATTGACTTTTGATTGATTGATAATTTAATCTTAGCATGGTCGATAAGTATTCTGTATCAAAACCTCACCAGTCTGTCAAGAATATTTGACAAAACCGAAATCCTCTTGAGACTGTCCTCATTTGTAACTGCAAGGAACAAAATTGGCAACAGAGCCATGTACAAAACAGTGAAGTCAAGTTCATTCTGTGTATCATAGATTTTCCATTTTTGGCATTGTACGTGAACAAGCATTGAGTCATGTGTGACATCACGCTCGTGTCGAGAACAAAATCAGGTAAACAACCGTAGGAGTGGCTGTTACTTGGTGATCTGTTGCGTGATCAAATTTGTTGCCTAAATTAGCCAACAGTCTATCTGATACTATGTGGGCATTTTTATTCCAGGGACAATCTTCATGTACGCCCCTTAAATGATGATACGGTAGAGGATCCGTTGGAAAATCTCATGGTTTTCATTAGTTTGTATTTTTGCAGCATCGTTATCGTTATCGTTACCTTGGCTCAGTTCAATGTTAAGGATAAGATTTCCCTCACGGGGTTCAATAAAACAAGATTTATAGAAATTAAATCTTCTTCCTAGGATTGCACCGAAACATCTTCGTCTCATTTCTCCTGCTACGAAGTAACAATATTAGGACAGTTGTGTCGGTTTATAAGAGGTCAGCAGACTCAACGATTTATTGACATCCTATGAAGTTACTGATTTCATTTTCTCAAGTCACTTTAAGTGTCGCCACATATAAGTGACTCCAATCGGATATAAATCAAAATCCTGGTTTTATTGAGGATTGAATATCAATGTTTATGAGTTTCAATGAACTGTTAACCGGTTTCACCGTGACGCTGTTTTAAACAGGCTTCGTTTAATATTACAGCTCGATTAAAAAAAACTTCCGAAATATCACGTGGGAAAACTTATGTTGTAGTGGCTAAGGGAAAGAATCCGAGCAGATTGACTGGAAATTTGAGAAAGAGTAAAGAATGATTAAGTCATTTTAAATCCATTGAGAATAACTTTGATATGGAAGATCTGATGGAGAATATGTTAGCCTATATCACATCATCCGAAGCTTTGTATGAGCGCTTGTGCTAGCTACGTCTGTTGTTTGACACAATCTATTGATGACCACGAAACTCTACGACGTATTAAATATCATATTGTAGTCGCTACAAAGCGGATTACAAATCTATGTGGAATTCGGTGCCATTGGAGACAATGACCCAACCAACACTTTCACCAACCTTGTCGACGTCGCCTACGCTTACGTTAGGGTTGGCACTGTGGAAAAATATTGTTGTCGTCAGTATTACATACCGATATACTCGTAGTTCTAACAATTACAGGTTAATTTTCTGTTGAATAAAAGTTGCAAGTTGCAAAAGTGTAAGTATGAATAAATAGAGAAGAATATTATTATCGTTTGCGATGGTTTTATCCTAAATTCACATACAGGTTTCTCTTTTGTTAACCTGTTACGTAGGGCGAAATCGAATAGCAATATCGACGATTAACCCGGGGTGACGCTGAAAAAACTGCATGATTTTTTAAATATAGAATGAAAAACAAAAATGTCAATCTGGTTGGGGTGATGTACAAAAGTGCATTCGTTTGATTGACAAAAAGTATTCACGGTAATCGAAAAACAAAATTCTAACAATATTCGAAATACGAAGACATGCGGAAAATATCAATGTTGGTAGATGCCGCTGGAACATTTTAAGTTTATATGTCATCGGATTATCGAAAAGTTATCGGATCGAAATTTTGACTATTGTAATGTATTGTCGATTGTTACATCCCTACGAGGTCTGTCTGTGTAACAGTATCGGCTGTTATTGGACGTTGGGTCCATTGCGGGCTAATTGGGTCAGTAATGTCAGACATTGTGAGTTATCCGACCTCAATGTTTAAAGGAGCTTTATTGGACCTTCCAATGTATGGTTATTTATCCATTATCTTCTAATTCTGGCCATTAGTATGACCAGCAACTGAAAAATACTCAAAGACTGCCATTTCAGTATCCTTAAGAACTGTAGTATTAATAGGGTTAGTTGTCGAACGAAATATCTGAAGTTTACAAAGCGTCCTGACGGTTTTTAAAATTGAACCAGTGATAAGATTTGATTCAACAAGATGTAACTCATCTACGGGACTCAGCGAAGTAAGAGTTGATGGATTCATAAAGCAAGCAGTCCAAGACGTGTAGATGGAAACATGAGTCACTAACTAGACTGTCGGTTGGCAGTACCTTAACCCTTTAACCGTCTAAATTTGGAGATTTGTGATTAATAATATGTTGTGTTCGAAGAGAACAAAAATGTAGACATGTCACATTTGTGTTTTTGAAACGAGTGACATTTGCTGATACACGTAACGTCACGCCTGTAATTCCCGAAGGGGTGGGCAGAGGAGCGTAGTACATTCCCACGTTTCACCAGTTACGTTTAAGTCCCATGGAACAGGTGGAGAGCCTATTGCCATACACCGGGCAGTGATCCAGACTCCGAATCACTACTAGAAATTCTAAATTAGAAAATTCAAGGTTCTGATACAGCTTTACAATTTGTATATAACTTTATGGTTTAATTTTCAATGACTTATTAATATTTAATTTCACGTAAAGGTCGTCAGCTGTTGTCATGCAAATAAAAAAAAACAACATATGAAAGTGAAAACTGTAAACATACCGCTCTATGCTAGCGACAGAGATGACATCAGAAGTAAACGCTACCGAAACAAAATATCGACATATCGTATTGCAAAACCCTGCTTCGACCGAGGTTTGTTATTGATTTAAGAGTTAGTCGCTGGGATTGCCACACATAGTAACTGCAATAAAACCGCGCGGTTAAGAGCTTAACTAACTTTAAGGTCTCTCACACGATCTGGACGAATGCATCTAATGATAGCAAGCATAAAATATTACTTAATGTAATGCCATTTATATGCCACCTTCCCCTTCCACTAGTACATTCGGGAAACGCAAATAAATATTTATGGCATGCTTGCTTTAGTACCATTTCAATTGTATTATTTGGCAATTACTGTCATTTACTTGTCACAGCCCAGTTGTAGCTACTATACCTAGTAATGACCAAACGTCACGTGACACGCAGAATCCAGTCGGTCACGGACATTAGTCGTCCCAATCAAATTATGACGTTACGTCACACGGGAAGAGATGTTGAACTACATTCAAATTATTATCAATCTGTTACGTGCACAGGCAATCGATGACATGCGCTATGACCACCAGCTCTGCCATTACGAAATACTCACACGTCACTTGCGTTACGTTTCAGGTGTGTGTGTATGTGTGTGTGCGCCCACGCGCGTGTGTGTGTAGGAAATGATATTTTTTAAATTTAACCCATGGCAAATTCATATGTGCCAGCTATATGCACATTTCGTATTTAAGATGTAATGGACCGTTCGCACCTACTGTCTGTTGTTTTGTTAATGAAACTACATGTACATGTGTTTGTTTTCATTTCCAAAATATGTTAATAATAATAATAATAATTGCAAGCGCGACTGCTAATCGGGAGGTCCTGGGTTCAAATCCCGGGTCGGGTACTACTGTATTTTTCTAATTTAGATTTCTAGTAGTTATTCGGAGTCTGGATGTGTGCCTGGTGTATGGCAATAAGCTCACTATCTATTCCATTATGGGACTTGAACGTACCCGGTGAAACGTGGGAGTCTACTGCACTCCTCTGCCTACCTCTTCGGGGATTACAGGCATGATGTTACGTACATTAAGGTTCTAAGATTTTGGTCATTTGGCTATCGTATGTTTTGTGTCTTTCAATCTTAGCGCTTTTGAAACGTCGTAACCAAATATTGAATAGTAAAAATAAACTGAAATTGCCGTAAATCTGATATATTGATATAGAGTTCATTGTTTGCCGCTTGATTTCGGGTTATCTTGTTTCGCGGCAAATATTTATTAGCAACTAAATGAGTGATTTGAACAATCCAAATCAAGTCTCAATATTGGTATAAATTAATTGTATAAAGCGGATTCTGACTGGACGCGGCTGATTATTGTGTGTAAACATCGTAACAACGAGTCTGTATTACTACGAAGATGTACGCAGAGGAATATAGTATTGCCAGTGTTCACCAATTCTGCTATATATCCCAGAGAGACATAGAACAGGGGATGAGACTGCCATACACCGAGCACAAACTTTGACTCCGTGTGTAATCAGCTTTACAAATAAGTCGTCCACACTCGGTCATCGCAAAACAAACTCTCCTCTTTTCACTTCTTACGTATATACTCGTGTTATGTACTTTAAATAAGGTTTATATAATGATTTCAACGATTTGTCTATTGACAGACATAGATGCTACGTTTGTTTTCCGTAATGTACTAGAATCCAAAACTAATCACAGCCGTCTTTTATGTAATTCAGCAATTATGAAAAGTTTCAAAATGTGTTTTATATAATTCGTTTAACCCGTATTAACTGTGTGAAAATATTACCTCAAATGTTAACTGCAAATAATTTTAAATTACCATATCTGATCAATTTGACATTTCGCGCCAATTTCGCGGCATTGAGTGGGCGGGATTTTCGTTTTGTTTATCTGTGACCAACAAAGATAGGCAGTTTGGTCGATTGTTTTTAATACAATCTCCTAACATTCTTTTTTTAAAGTATGTTGAAGAAAAAATTGTTAATCTATAGTTTTATCTATTCCTTATGATAACGGGTATGCATGTTAGCCTTGGGTCTTACACAGGAATAAGTTGCCAACATATTGTATACATTATGCTCATAATAAAACTAAGATTATAAATAATGTCCGTAAACTAACGGTGATAACAGAATGACAGTAGTATATATTATATAGGATAGGACAAAATCGAAGACGTAAGTAATACCGAGTGTAATATTTCATCCATTGTAAGCGTTATAGTTTGCGATATATGAAAGCTTTTGTAGGTCAAGTTTGTGTTGTGGTCGATGTGCAGCTGATGCCGCGGCAATTATTGTTCTTAACGACATTTTATTATGCTCGGAGTTCTCAGACTCCTAAATCTTGTTTTTATTTTCCCTTAATGTAAACCTTTAACCTTATTGGTATTATCAAAGTACCTTAGAATTTACAAGCATTAAGATTACGAGTTTTCATAAACTGAGCTTACAGATTCTTAATTTTTTTTAATCTATTGTTTCAGGATCTCATCCCGCCACAAGATACGGAATCGTATCTTTTGAAAACTCAAAATGCGATATCAAATCTACAAGCGAAGCTACAATCCTCGAGGATCCACAACTACAGCAACATTCCCTCACAACTCACCTCCAGCTTGATCAGCGAAAAAACGCTCGTATCCCGGCTACCTCTATCCCAACTGAGCCGCTCGAACTCGCTCAATTACCGACTCAGGAAGAAAGACAGTTCCGGCGATAGCAGCCCGTTGAGGAGTCCAGGGAACTATGTCATCACCGGTTCGACGAAAATCCCGGAAGGCACTAAAATACTTCTTAACAGCGCATCACGATCTCTGGACACGGATAGACGGGGTCGCGACTCGAATATGAACAGTCCGAACTCCGACCGAGGGCTATTAAGTAACAGTTCCGACGATAAAACGTTATCTAACAGACCTCAATACGACGTCGAAGCTATCCTATCCCCACATAGGAAAACGCACACGAGGCACAGATCCTTCGACGGGAGAAACGCAACTGAATATTTTGTCAGCGACGTGAACAACGCAAATCAAGCCGTGTGTCTGAAGACGGTGTTGAAGAATAACGCCTTAGAAGCCAAGGGGTATCCGAGAATCGAACAAACGCGTTGTCATAGCGACAACAGGAAAAACCATCAGAGGGTTTTCAGCGATGGTACCACCAAGCAATTAAAGCCTATGTACAGTGGTAATAATGCTGCTTTTGGCTCGTCCATAAAACGATCTAGTTCTTTCAATACAGTTAATAAGAATAACAATTACTTGGATGTTAGACTCGCGTCTAGACGATCCAGTGCTCAGTCTGAGGAAAAGGATTATTTGACTGACGAATCTGATAACGGATCGTTTGATAAGTCGCAGGATTTAAGATACAAACGCCAGGTGCACAGGGGTAGGATTGATTCTCCAGATTTGAAATCTATTGCGCCCGCGAATTCACCAAGATGTCCGAACACGCCAGAGATGCAGAGAAAATTTGGTCCGGGATTAGTCAGGAATTCGGTACGGGTGACCAACAAGGAGAGGAACTTGAATACAAGGATGTCAGAACCGCCAATGGCGAGAGAGGAGAGAGCCAAATCGAGCAATCACCAGAGTAGAAGGATATCGGAGCCAACGCGGCAGGCTGTTTTAAATAGGCTGACTAAATCTAGGTCTTCTACTAGGGAGTTCCAGCCAAAAAGCCAAGAAAAAGGTAATATTATCGTTTATATATAACATTTCATAACATAATTGATTATCATTAAGGCTAAACCAGTAATTATTTAAACTTTAGAAAGCATAAAAGAAAAACTAGAATATTATAATATTGCTGTGTATGTAATGATCGTGTACATGTTAACATCATATCGCGTATTTCGTTACTCCTTTCTGTTAACGTTATTCTTTTTTCCTTATCTATAACGTAATTCTTTTTAATTTTGGTTATTGTACCTCTGCGCTGTCCTCGTTCGCTCATTTCACTTGTCGTTCCAACAATTAAACACCATTGTTTTGCAGACGTTTGCGAAATATTGAGGTCTTTGTTAGAATCTCACAGGCAGCAGCATAATGATTGTAGTCTCGTTACCAAAATCGATTCGCCACAGCCCGTGTATTGGTTTCCTATTATTCACAATTGCGTATTTTGTCCAGAACAAATATGCAATAGTCAATGATGTCGACGTCCAGTGTTTTAATTTCATCATTAACGCAGATAAATTGTTTTATGAGGGCATGACGTGAGAGTTGTAGCGAAATTTTTGGTCTTTCAATTCTGAATTAGATCAGAAAAGTCGGGGAAAATAAATTTAGAAAAACATTTTAGTAAAATATTGAAATATTTTGTTCTGAATAAAACTCGTCTATACATACAATACTAGATAATACTTGTTCAAAACAATTAAAGGATATATTTCTTATGTTTTAATTGGAAAGACGGATTATTCGTTATTAGATTTTATGAATTAGTTTCACTCATTAAACGACGACAAAATTTTCGAATCTCCTCTATGGACAGATCACATGTCAGATTTTACCTTTTTAACAACTTTGCTGTTCAGTGGCCACAGACATGAATAATGAATGAGTGGATCGTTATAAGTAGTGCTTCCATCATAGACACATAGAAACTTAGTCTTACACGTAACATAAAAAAAAAGAGATTGTTTTTTTAGTCTTACACAATGATCACAATCAACGACATCATGATCCAGTTGACGGCGTAGTAATGTTAGATACAAAGTCCTCTAATGGCTTTCATTGTGGTTGCTGATCGTATCGTTTTAAAAGATTATAAATTGCAATTTCAAAACGTTATATTTTGATATTGATGCCTGCCAATCTACATTTGGAGCGTGCTTTAAATCTCCATGCAGTTGTGTGAGAGTCGCGCGCACCAGTAGGATGTACGCAATGGTTGTAGTAAAATACAATGTTTTGTTTTGATGTTCGAATTATTTGCTACTAAAAGTGTCCTTAATTTGTAAAGCGCTTGCAATAGATCAATGGATTGGATATACTTGCGCATTAAGTTATCTTATATGGATAAAGCTAAAATCGTTTTTTTCTCCATCAATTCTAGGTCAAAAGAAACCAAGCCAGCACCGTTCGTCGTCTGCACTAGCGTCCAAGGAGATCGAGTTCTCCAATTGGAAAAAACGGGCCTCTTACGACCCGATGAAGGCGGCCCAGGAAGGCAGAAAGAAACAGCAGATGGCAAGACGACAAGAGAGCAACAAGGACGACCTAAGTTCACCCAGGTACCCTAATATTTATCTTCTCCCGAAAGGATGTGCCGCTTATGCTGTTGAGTGCATTCACGTATTTATTTGATTCTTTATTATTCTGTCTATGCAAAAGAGATGTAACAAAAGGCAAACTTAACGCCACGTGGCATATTCTGCTATTAATGGTTTTTGCAGTTCTATGAAAACGCCACAGATAAAGATAGTATAATTTCTCTGTGGTTATGTCTTAACATGAGAATGTTTTGATTGAAAAAAATTCTGAACCCTTAAAAGATTCCATTTTGTCGTTTTTAAAATCAGAACAAGGCATTGAATTACTGCGGTTTTGCAGGGTTGATTTACGTAAACTGGTAAAATGTAGGAGTATGCTGCACCCCTCTTCCTTCCCTTTCTGGGATTACAGGCGTGATGTTGTATTATTATGAGTTCATCAAGGGTTAGGAGGAAAAAAATAATTTAGGTGATTAATGTGTCGTCTCTTATGTTTTCAGCCACTCCTCACCAGTGCACCGCTCCCAATCCTTCCACACTACAAATATAGCTGATTTGACTCTGGACTATTCTTCCGAAGAGACTGAGGATGACCAAATTGTCACGTTACCGATAGACCCAATGGTTACATCGACCCACTCCGATATACTAGACCTCAGACCTAAGGATTACAGAGAGAACCTGAGGAGGCAGGCCATGACGAACGATGTGGTACTGTCGAGGGATTACGTTACTAATTTCCAGGTACGCTAATCTGTCATAAACTCTTATGCTGTCATCACTAATTAAAGTAATTAAATTTTTGGTAACCGTAGTAGACAATAGTGTAAACATTCCGTATACCCTTTCCGTATTATGTTTATTACCATAGTAACTATTGTCTATTATTTTTCTATTTGTCAATTAATATTACTTACTATACTGTCTCTTACACATGGACACCCCTATCGCCATTACTTGTTTTTGAACCTTATGGTTGCCTGGTAAAGATTACTTTCTAAGCGATAAACTCGTCTTTAATATATTGTCGCACTATGTTCAGGATCTCTTGTTGTGCTTACTGAGTACAAATAAAGAGTAGAAATAAAAAAAAGCATATTTTATATCTTTTTCTACTTTCAAATCCTTAATAGTTCGATCAGAAATGAGCTGAGCGTTCAATGTAAATATATTTCTGTAATTTCCAAGAATTTTCACAAAGCTTAACCATAATTAATGGTCTTTCCAGGTAAACCAGCCTGCAGAGAAGTCGAAGCGTCGCAACGACAACGACAGCAAGCGCAAAACGTTTATCATAGACGATATAACGCCAACCAAAGAGAATGTAGACTTCCTCTCGAAAACCAGAGACGAGGCCATAGATAAGAGGAAAACTTTTATATTGGATAGCGACACGAATTCTACCACGAACGGCAGCAGCCCAAGGAACTCGTCGATATTCAGCCATGAGAAGAATTCGTTGACCACGGGCACTAGCGACACGGAGGCGGAGAGCGGGACGGAAAGTGCTCCCGTGGTGTTGCGGCACCAGGGGAAGAGAGGGACGCCTGCGCAGGCCAAGCAGAGGTCGGTTCACACTACATATTGTCTATGATACTATGTCTATGATATGATATATATTTGTATAGTAGAAATGGCACGTGTTAATTTCAATTTTCGTTTATTGCTGTAACTTACATAAAACTACATAAAAAGAATCTCTTGTCGTGTCGGGTGAAAAATAAATAGTATTTAGCTAGGCGTAGCTGCTTTTACTAGGTAGATTTTAGAGCATTGCTCTAGTCTAGATATTTCTAGCTCAAAACTAGCTATTCTCACACCGTTTGTCTTCTTAGGATAGTCTACTTTCTACTTTATTTGGGGAAGTTTTTGTCAAGAAGATTTCAATTATATGAAAAGTGTTTATACTAGAAAGGTAAATCTATATCAACAGTTTTTTTTAGAAGGTTACTGCCAGATCAATTTACAAACAAATTCAACTAACTCCTTCGGAATCCAGACAACTCCAAACTTTTACTTTAATGTCCGGGTATTTTCTATATATTAATCCCATATGTGCTCAGATACAGCGGTGACTACTCAATGTCGTCATCCACGACGTCCATAAGCAAGAAGGCCCGAGGCGTGCAACCGCGCTACCTGGACATTTCCAAGTACAAGAGCGAGAGCGCGGCCAAGAGTTTCCTGCGCCGCGACCCCAGCAAGACCTACGTGGCCGTGCTGGCCGAGCGGCCCGCCCGCCCGCCGCCCAGGCACCACGAGATGGGTCAGTGCACATTAGAGAGAAAGTTAACTCGTTATTGTTTACACCACATGAGAGCAAGTAAAATTTATAATATGACATTTCGTCCATAAATTCCCCGAAGGGGTAGGCAGGATACACTACACCAACGAGACAGACAAACTTCAATTCTATATCTCCTACTCTACTTAATTTCTCTTTTCAGAACAAAAGAAGCAAGAGTTAGAGAAGTGGAAGCGGAGGGCATCGTACGACCCGAGGAAAGCAGCGGCGCTCGGCAAGACAGCTAAAACACCGCCCAAGACTGCAAGGTGAGTACCATAACACTGACATACTCCTCATCCACCAGCTATGATGTTCCACTGAGTTTCTCTTGTCCTAACTGCTGCATAATTAGTGAGTAATAAGAGTTATCTTTAAAACCTCCTAAAGAAATCCCAAGACGCTATTGTGCTTCAAGATCATGCAGCTGGCCCAGCAGTGGGACAAAACTAGTCACTGTTACAGATAGAAACATACATATACCAACTAACGGATTGTTTAAGATAAAATGTTACAAAATTTCTTAACATGAGTCCATTGGTTTAATACAGATTATATCAATTCGTTTATAATCTCGAAATATTTATATTATGGCCACAAAGATATCTACTTGTATGCTTACCTGATTACTGGAAAACAGAGATAGATGCTTCAACCCTACATTCGGGGTGTGATGGACTGCATCATTCTATGTTCATTAACAACTGTCAGTAATTCATTCATGTACCTGGTGTCTAGTAAAACTTCGTAAGGCAGTACTTATTTGAGATCAGATAAGTTTATGGACTGTTGGATGTGGATGATGGATGGATGTGAATGGTGGATAGATATGGATGGAGTATCATCCTGATATGTTCCTTCAGTTGTGTCAGTGAGTGATATATAATTTTGCAGACGCAAGTTAATAGTTACTGTGGTGGGCAAATCCCAGACGCCCGACATGAGCAGCACCATTCAAAACCGTTAAGCTTTTGCTGATCATTTGTCCTGTTGGTCATTTGATAAAATGTCATTTTAATGAATGGGTCATAATGAAGATAGTTGAAATTGTTGGTTAAAGTAGGAGCTAGAAAAAAGGGTTGTGTTAAATAGTCCCTAGAGGGTTTATACAAATATAAGAAGTTTTAGTTATAATTGCGCTTTTAATAATCACGTATTCCTGTAGAAAGCCTTATAATTTCTTCGTTGCAGAAGCTTTCGTTTCAATATTTTTGTTTAATTTAATCTATGTATGTACATTTATGTTTATTTTTAAACGACTGAAAACAAAGACAAAATGTATGGTTGAAATTTTAAAATTATTTGTTATTGTAAATTCTAGAGCGTGACAGATCTCAAAATGCATGCAAATCTGGCTAAAGTGTCACGCGGGCGGCCATCTTTCCGAGTAAGGTTAGTCAACTGACAGCTGGCATCCGGGAGAAAAAAAATGTTGCCACAGATTCTGGGTGTTTTGCTACTATTTGACCAAAACGCTTCTATAATACGCTTTTCACTTTTAGCTATTCTTATGTCTTGATTTTTCATTTTTTTTTTTTGTTTTTTGATTCTGTAATATATTCTGTATAATATGTATGATTATAAAATTAGCAATGAGTTTGGGTATATAAAAAAATGCTTCATTTTGAGTCTTCGGAATGATGGAAGTTTAAATTTTATGGAAAATCAAGTCGTTGAAAATTGTAAAACCATTTGCTTTTACCACCAAGATTTGTATTGTTAAAAACTTAAGGTAATAAAACTTACATTGCACATTTGTTCATATTGCTAGCGGCTTCCAGCTATGCTGTTATCACTAGTCAAGTTTTTAATGCAATTATTATATCGACGAATATTTTTACCCAAATTTTACTTAACTCACAACGCCCTATTTTTTTGCACAGCATACAAATAATAAATCTTTATTTTTATCAATTTAATTATAATTGGTGGATTGAAGTTGATCCTATAGTTGCAATTTTTTAATGGACAAGGTTTTTATTGTTATTCTTAATAGTTTAAAGTTTTATTTCCTATTTTTGAAGTTTTTTCTCGATTTCAAGTTAACAAATTGATTCTCTTAATAGTAAAAAAGCTTGCCAGGTTGATACAAATATTATAATTTGTTTAGGTTTAGTTTAAATCGATGATGATCGACTGCCTCGTTGGTTAAGTGGTTGCAAGCGCGATTACCGATCGAGAGGTCCTGGATTCAAATTCCGGGTCGGGTACTAGTGGATTTTTTCAATTTAGAATTTCTAGCAGTGACTCGGAGTCTGGATCTGTGCCCGGTGTATGGCAATAGGCTCACCGCCTATTCTATTATGGGACTTTAACGTAACTGGTGGAACATCGGAGTGTACTACACTCCTCTGCCTACCTCTTTTGGGGTTACAGGCGTGATGTTACGTTTTTTAAATCGATGACCATAGTCAAGCTATATCACGTAACGTGTATTATAGTTTTTGGATTGAAATATTTAAATACAAATAAAATATTTTTGTACACCCAGTAGTGTGTAGGAAATGTTTACAGTGAATACAAAGAAAACTCGGGTAGTTAATTCTATTTTTGTTTGTATATATAGATATAATTATTTGAAATACCGTTCTGTATTTGTAAAAGTAATAGAAGTTCCACGAAACAATTTGTTACATTCCATGTAGCAAAGTAATATTTATAGTTGGGGCTCTTTTTTTCTAGTTTCAATGTCCTCATGGTTTTTTTTAGATTTGTACAGAGACATGTAATATTGTCGAAGAGGTTTTGATTGACGATTATCGGTTTTCCAGCAGCGTCCTGCGGTCGCAGTCGTTCCACGGGCCGATGGCGTCGGGCGCGCGCCCGCCGCCGCCGCCGCGGATAGCCGAGACTTACGACGCCTCGAGCGATAACGACTTCTGACTGCCTCATTGTAGTGACCTTTCAGCCGGAAATCCCCAAAAATCTAATTGATCGCAAGATATTTTTGAAAGATATATCCGGCGTTGCATTGTATTCAATAATACACGGTACGCTTTGAATATATTTTCGATTGAAACTCGTTCATTTGGTAACCATTAAAAAAAGTCGGATTAGATTTTTCGGGAACAAAGAAATGAACCTACTAAGGCAATGTGATAGTACGAATGATTTTGTGTGAATGTGTCTGCAAGTATTGATAGTCAAACGAAAGAACCAAATGTTAATTATGCATATTTATAAATGTAACTCGTGGTTATATAACGTTTATCGTCTTCCGATGAACTGAGAAGATTCTAATGTCATTCAAATAAGCGTTAGTTTTCGCGCCAATTTTTTTTGTTTTTTTTAGATAAGCGAAACCCTAATGATCAAATATTATTAATACGCAGTAATTTTATTTAAATTGACACGCTTAAGTAACAATAAAAGATAGGGGCGATGCAATGTCTTGTTTTTACAACTTTTCTATTTAGGTTTTTTTTTCGATATTTCGCACAATATTTAAAATAACGATCGTTGGTTTTTAGAACCAAATATTTTTACGATGATTAGTATTATTTTACAGGTTAGGGATTTTTTTATATAGTAATCAATATACTAGTACAGTTTTCTGTCAATTTTTATTTTGCTGCTTTTCCGAGAAAAATCGAATGGATTTAATGATTGGAAGCGTCAGGTGGGAATCTATTTTTATTGAATTCTTGCGAATTGCTTATTTAGACGCTTAAGTCCTATAAGTGTACTGGATTATATGAAATTTATACCTACATTAGTTGCTCATTTCGTCGTACATCGATTTATTTAAAAAGTTATGTAACTTTAGATTAGGTCAGTACTTGATAGTCCAATAAAACATCACAACACAGGTCATCTGTGACAAAAGCAGACCCTTTTTAAATATCACACGCTTTATTACGTACGCCTAAGTCGAAACTTGTATGTTGTAGGCCTATAAGGGTTGCTATATGAAAATTCATTTTTCTACGCTACGCTAATAAGCGGCGAAGCCTTAAGAACAATTTATAATGTTTAAGTAATATCAAGAAATATACGTCCTATTCGATTTCTAAACATTTTTTCTATAAATATTCGGCTTTAATAGTGATATTTTTTTGTTGTGCCGCTATTGGCGTAGTGAAGTGCAATCTATGATTAACGATTAAGGCTAATTAATTAATATCTTTTCAAGAAATTAATTATTATCTTTTCAAGATTTCTACATATCTATTGAAGTATCATCACCAAATATATGCGACAATCTACATAGCGTATTATTATTATTAAAAAAACATATTTTACTTTTCCGCCTTAATCATAATAATAAAACTATCCTAAGGATTAATTTATAGCGAAATATTGATATATTTTATATATTGCAAATAAAATTCTTTACGGCATTAAAATACTCAGTATTTCAATATTGGATAAGGATTACAAATTGAAAATGAACACAATAGTTAATTAAGTGGTTTTTCTCGTGTGTATGTATATTTTTATATATTTATTTTTACTTTCAAATTACTTCAAACTGCGGGCGTAGTGAGGGAGGAGCGGGTTGCAAGACGATTGTCATTACACTAGTGCGAAGTAGGAAATGAAAAAACCATTTTTTTAGTTTTTCCATCTTATTCAACCAGCGTGCATGTGTGAAGAGAGCGATGAATGCGGAAGAAGTACCTCAGGTCAGATTTGGCGTGATAATATAAAAAAAATTATAATTCATAAATTAAAATGTTGCATTGTATAAGTAATTTTTAATTTTTTAATGTAAAAACAGTTCCACCTCCAATTCGCTCTCAGCGTTTGCTCTGAAGCTAATCCCCGTTACGCCCGTGGTTCCTCTCGCATGCCACAGATGAATAAAAACAGTATTGCGTGTGTATATAAACACAATCAAACGCGTATTTGGTTTGTATGGTTTTTTTTGTTGTTGTTGAATTAATGGTTTTCCGTCCTCGGTCGAAGTACTGCTATATAATCCTAAATGTTTTTAAAAACGTGAAAAAATCTTACTGGAACAGTAATAAGCGAAATGACTTAGCTTTGCCTTCCGCACGCGGTCCGCCGCGCGCCGACCATCTTTTGAAATTGTACGTATTTCCTTCACAAATATAAAAAGATTACAAAAAACCGTGTAGGTAAATGACTCTCCATACTTTCACTCGCTGCACACATCCGAATAATAAAATCTAGAGTTATAAAATATTTTTAATATGTAATAGTCAAAATATATACACATTAAACATTTCCGGTAAAAAACTATCTAGAAATTCTAGAATAACTACGCTTCCCTGCCCGCCATTTTGTAGGTCGTGCTTATTAACGTGTAGTTTCTCGCTCGCAAATGAGTCTACCTCTATCCTAATACATTGTAAAATTACATAATTTGCATTTTTTAAATTTAGGTGGCTTTTTGATTTGATCAAAATGGAAGCTTTCAATTTCAATACTTTTTGTGCTAAGCGGTACTGCTTAAAAATACCCTTTCGTTAAATGAAAACAATTTTCGATTTTTGTACAAAATTTATATCGTAGTACTGTGGAAAAATTTATTAATGTAAAGAAAATTTGCGTAGAAAATAGTTTCACTGTTTCATTACCTAAGGTTTTGGCGCCAAAAAATGATCAGTACTACGCGATAGATAACAAACGTTACGTTTTAACTATTGTTACGTTTTCTGCGTTTTTACTCCATCTCGCACCCTTAGGGTAATGAAGCTTGCTAATTGTAGGGAACGGTCATTTCATTCCAAGTATAATTAATTACGAAAGACTTGTATCTCTCAATTTTCCGTAGGTTCCCGCGGATCACATATGACGTAGGATAAGCGTGGCTTCGATGGAATTATTTTGAATTTATTGTATGTATTGTGTCTATAAAACGCTCGGAGCGATCTTAGGATTTGTATTATTGTAATTGATGTTTAGCATTATATAAAAATATTAAAAGGAGATTAAAATGTGTAAGACATTTATTTTGTATTATTTGAACCTTTTCACGCAGTCCCGTTCTTGACTTCTCTTATAACGCCATCTATCTTTTTGTATCCGTAAACTTTCTGCTGTGGCTTTGGTGGCTTTTGGTGGTTTTGTAATTATACCCAGATGATTGTTGTATTAAAAAATAAGAGTTAAATATTATGTAACATGATGTAGTCACTGTTTTTGTAATAAGAATATGATTGACTTTGAACTATCCAAGATGTATCTTGTTTCCGATTAAGAACTCTGAGTCAATTGCTGGAATATCATCATCATCATCATCATCATCATCAGCCTACTCACGTCCACTGCTGGACATAGGCTTCTCCAATGGTATGCCACTGAGCTCGATCTTCAGCTCTTCGCATCCAACTACTGCCAGCCACTTTGCGTATATAGTCACTCCACTTAGCTGGAGGCCGTCCCAGGCTACGTTAACCAAGTCGCCGTCTCCACTCCAGAACACGTCTGCTCCAGCGGCTATCGGTTCTGCCGATTCTACGACAGATTTGACCAACCTATTGCCACTTCAGCTTGCTAATCCTTTGGGCTATGTTGATAACTTGGTTGCTTTGTTGAAATATATACCTATTAAAACTTGAGTATTTGAGTTTTCCAACCCTTTAACAACATGGCTAGGTAGGCTATTAGTGAGTCTTAGCAGAATCTACGATTTTATATCGAGAGCTGTATAAAAATAGAAAAATAGATATATATATATATATATATATGAGATTCGGTGATATTCTTCAGGAACGCTATTCCTTATGCTTTACTTGTAAGTTAGGCACGTAACAGGCCCAGCATCATATTTGTAAACAAACTAAAAGTCTGTGCAAAAAATACAGTAAAAAATGGACCTTCTCATGAAAACGCCATTAGCAAATATAAAATAAGGGTATGAAATTTGTCTGTACTTTCAGCCTCCGAGTTACAAAAATTTACATCTATTTGAAAAAAGTCGAATATGGTGGCCTTAATTCATTTCTGTTTACATATAATGAACTATGAGGATATCAAGTTAAATATTTCTCATACTAGCAGAAAAAAACATATATGCATAAATAAAAAACCTATTACATTTATTATTAATGACTTTATTTGAATATCATTTACATTTCATTATTATTAACTACTTTACATACAATTTCGTACCTTACAATAATTATTTACTGTCTGTAAACACTGTGCTAAGTTCATAGCGTGTCTAAGGCTGTCGGCTTAGAAATAGGGGTCATGGCTCCAAACCTATATTTCGAATATTCGAACAATTGATATCTTTTCGTTGTTCGTATTACATATTACTTAAGCCTCCTCTAAAGATATATATATATATATATATATATATAAGCCAATAAATAAGCAGTGTTGTGATTCGTCCAAAGTACTATTTTGCGTTTGTGCAAATTATACACAAAAAAATGTTTATAAAATAGGAACGCATTAAAGGCTCTCCTCAATACACTGGCATTATATTTCGAAAGTATCAATACAAGTAATTTATTTCTATTTCATTCATATTTTGGTAAAAAGTGCCTGTTCTAAAGTACGTGTTTTCAATAATTTAGAAAATATTGAATCTTGTTGTTGATCCCAACAAAAATTAATTCAGATACAATGTTAAAAAGGCATATATTCTATGCTTAGTACACAGACCAAATAAATATATTAAGCTTTTACGAGACAAACAAATTCAGACTATAATTTGATGAAAATAAAGTAAACATTATTATTATCAAACCAGTCATAAAAAAAGGATTGGATAAAAATAAGATTATCCATAGCACGCATTAATATAAGAAAATATTGCAATTTTAAAATTATTCTTTCGTGTTTCAATTACCTCATGATGATTACTTGGCCTGCGATTTGAAGATATGGGAATAAATGAAAAATCTCCATAACAAGCGTTAAATTGTAAAAAAAGTAAACTAACATTTCAAAGTCACTCAATGAAATAATTATGTATATGTTATTTTTATTCTGCCCTCGCTACGTTAAAGTTTAAATCACAACCACAATGATTTGAAAATAATGGAATCAAGTCAGCGTTTCAAAAAAATACCTAATAAATTGAGCAAAATTTAATTTCAAAGTGACTTTAAAACGTTACTCGACACAAAAGATCCACGCACCTTGCGTACCGCCCGCGCGCTTATTATATTAAAAAATCAAATATAGCCGACGGAAGTCGACAGTGTTTTAATGTTATTTAAAACTGTTATCTTGGGGCAAGTTGCAACTTATTCAGTATAGCATATTGCCACTAAAACTAATATACATAACAGGAACAAGTACTCGTACATTGTATAAAATAAAATATTTTGCTTATATAGTTGCACGATTAATCATGCGTCTGGTTACAAACAACCCGTTACAAATATTAACATGATGCATTACGTTTCAATTGAAACCGAGTTTTGTAAGCGGATGTACAAGTTTCAAAATGGAGTCGGAATTTATAACTTACAATTAATAAAGGTACGTTTGAGACCAGACAGCGGCTTCCGCGTTTAGGTTTTATATTAAACGAATGTCGAATTATATGTACTTCTAAATAAGAGGAGTATTCGATACGTTATTTTTAGGTTAGTTCCATACCTATAGTAAATTAGTAGAAACTTAGTATTAACTTTGGCAATTCCATTATTTTATACATATTTGTACAGCATTTTCAAAAAGAATATAGGAGCAATGACATAACAAACTTTATAAATTAAACAATGATAGTAACAATAGTAATATAGAGGTAAGCAGACTGAAAAATGGCGCGCGGCTGTAATTATGTATTTAACGCAACTCGCTTAACTATTATGTCTATATTAGGTATTTCTTACACTTTTCATTTAATATTTGTGGTCGTTCCATAAATTGTTTAATAAAATTTCATCAAGTTATTAAATAAAATTTTAATGAAACATATTTTGTAACTATGAAGCTACCACAATCCAACCTCCTTGCATAATTATTTATTTCAATTTTAAATATTCCAAAAAAATTACATTGTCTAAAATTATTAGAATAAATAATAATTAGTACATATAGTAATAAAAATAGTTTGTCGGATTAACTTGTCAATATAAATATGTAAAATATTGTACAAGGAACTATTACTGACAATAAAATGTAATTTCTAATGTAAACTTGCAAAAATATAATATTAAAAAAATCTTTACAGTCGAATAACAACATTCGTTATTCGGTTGACGTACGTTAAAATCATTACTTTATGATAGATTAGTCTATGGCATAAATGTAAATTGGCGCGAAAATTAACAGATATTGTTTCACAAACTTCTTGCAACTAAAGCGTCAAAGATATTTTTATTATAAAAAAGTTGCGAATGGAGAACTACCTCTGTATTAAAATCTCTGTGTAATTTAAAATACATAACCTTAAGATCCGTTTAAACCATCGCGGATCGCACTATGACGGCCAGTAACTGCGTTATTGTTTTAACACCATAAAATCCAAAAATTTTGATAATTTTTTTTAAAATTTCGAATGTAAAAAGTTTCAAACGTAAAAGGTTTCAAAACCTTGAGAATTCGTTACAACAACCCTAACTTTTTCCCATCACTTTTCCAATTCAGAAGGAAAATTAGAAGTCACGGAAAATATATAGATTTACGTAAATGAATTACCACGATACCCTGTCATTTCATGCCCCAACTAAACCGAAAGAGGTGAAATGCATATATTAGAGGCAGAAAATATAATGAACCTCGGCACTACTCTGATTAAACGAACATAAATACTCATTTCTTGTTCACTATCTCTTAATATCTATCTTAAAGTTTAGTTAAAGCATCTTATGTGACAAAACACACATTTTCGAGTTAAATCAATAATGTATAGTATATAATAAAATTATGTAATATTTTCTAATTCAATTCAATGAGTGTCTAATACATTTAGGACAAATGTGAGTAAACGATTTGTATCTTTAACAAATACGTACAACAAAAGTCCAACTACCGCCACAATAATACGATCATTTGTAATGTATAGACGCATTTATTTCTACTACGTAACTACATATAATTTAATTTAACTCATTATATTTGCATTCTTTATCCATCAAAAAGGGCGGATTTATACAAATAACTACAGTTTTGGTTTTTATTTACAATAATTATATTTTAAGCGCACTACATTACCTATAACTTATCTATGTTTTGGAAATTTGTAAAAACATACGAACAGCTGAGAATCACGCGCTAAGACATTTATTAACTATCGTACAATATCAATTTATAGTGAATTTTATATATGAAACATAATGTCTAAAAGCTTGAGCCAGTTTAGCTCCATATTTTTCAGGTCTCGTTGGTTTTTGATTGAGCGGACTGTTAGTTGTTACCATGAAATAAAAAGACTTATAAAATGTTGTGTAGACCAACGGAACCTAAGCCAGAAGCTAAACCACCGTGTGTATTCAACCTTGTCGCTTTTTTGAATCCAAAATACTGAAATATATAACTACTAGAAATCTCCATATGACGCCAATAACAGGTTCTTAATAAACTAATATGTCATTCGCTTGAATTACAACACAGGCAACGAAAATATAAAAGTTTTAACATTTTCAATATTCGTTTAACACATTTCCTACAATGGTATCACTTAATGTACACAACCATACGCGTAGTTCTCAAGCGATCCTCAGCTTAGGGTTGCCATGCAAAATACGTACCGGACTAGCGTGTTTAGAACCTATATTCATGGTATCGGATATATCGCCATGTAAGTTTCTTATTATAACACCAAGTCTGTTTAACCATAATTAAAAATATGTAGAACATATTATAAGGTTTTTGTAACACGTCTTGTAACATGTCGTCGGCTGGCATTTGAAACTTTATTAGTAAAAAATTTTTGTCGTACCAAGATCCTTGTTACTTGTATTTTTTTTTAAGAAACTAATAGCATTGAACTAAAAAAATTCCAAAGATGAAACGGCACGTCTACAATAAAAATATAAATATTTAAAACACAATTTCTCTCTTTAATGACAATAGAAAAAACAACTAATAATTTTGAAAATATTTTCCTGCCATTTTTAAATGACTTTGAATTTGCTAATCTTAATAGATGTCGGATTTAATATTGTATTAAACAATGGGTCTCTACAAAATAAACATAATTTATCGCGATACGTATTTCACTTACAACCTACAAGTATAAAAATAAAAGGGGAGAGCATATTTAATTCGTTTCATTCGCCTAACAATAAGAATTTTTTTTATTTAGAGTAGAAGCATTATTCCGCAATGTGCGTATTCCATAATATGTAGATAATATTTATTTTGATATAGGGTAACACCAATTCTCTACAAAATATGTATAAAATACACAACAGCTATTTTCCCTTCTTTTATATTATATAAAACTTTTAGGATCAATAAATCTCACACTCCATTAGCGATACAATATAGCTTCACTTCGACCTACGTCACTGGCAACACATTGAGCAAATAGAGCAACGATAACGACTATTTTTACCTAAAAGCGTTACGAAAGCAACGTATCAAATTAACTTCGTTCACCGGCCACGTTGTTACAACAAACCAATTACTCGTATCATCTAACATAAATACACATTTGTAAACAAACACAGTACAATTATCAAACGTCTATTTCAAACATATATTTTTATATTTACAAGTTTATTATCAATAACGTACCTATGTCTACTTTTGAAAGTTCGAAAGTCTTCGGCGACACTTTTTGCACCACACGATCGCACTGGCTAGAGACGTATGACAGCGGTCAGATGGTTGCTGCTTAGCAGTTGATTTCCGATTCGATACCTCCATTGCTACCCTGTTTCATCAGTTTACTCCTGTTACCGTTCCCCATAGCGACATCCTTGTGGTTCGATCTGTTGTTCAGGTCGTTCGCCGCGCTGTGCCCGTTGCCGTTGGAGCCGGAGGACGTGTTGTCGCTGTCCGCGTACGGTACGTCCGTCATCGGCCCGTTCAGCAAGCTGGCCGCAGAACTAGATGTTTTTATCTTGCCCTTATCCTTATCAGAATCCGTCGGAGTCGGCAGATCGTGGATCACTGCTTTTTTAGGATCTATTTGTATCGTTTTAGACTCTGACAACTTATTAGGGGTCACGACGTGAATGTACGGTGGCACTATATTCATCGTATTCAAATTCACTGAACCACTGTTCTTCTTCAGATCATTGAGGTCTTTTTCCAGCTGAGCGGGATCAAGAACGAGAGGTTTCTTGGTCTTATGTACTGTTGGCAGCGGTTCCTTGTTATTCCAAGCGTTGATTCGCGGCGGGTCTGGGGATGCGATAGGAGCAGTCTTTTTCTCTGGCGCTAGATTGTTCCTATTACTGGTCTTGTCTATTACAACTCCCTCATGGGCATCAGTTGGCACGTTCTCTGGAGGTTTCGGCGTTGCAGACGGAATGCTTTTTGGTTTATCAGCCTGTAATTATACAAATTTGCTTCGAGTTATGTACATACAGGCCTTTGGGAGTAATTAAAGTAAATTTTTTAGTTCTATAAAGTAGAGCAAATATACATAGGCCTCCTCCAATGAG
>DWJK01000068.1:0-31183 GCA_018248815.1 Croniades pieria auraria
TTGGAAGGGTTGACAGTAACTCCATATTGACGTGTCCAATGTCTGAGGCTAATTAAGCATTTGTTTATGGTATCAATCTACTCAGCACAGGAAAACTTAGGGATTAACTTGTTGGCATTATCTGTGAAACACGTAAAGTTAATGGACGGTAACGCTAAGCACTAAACAATGCGAATATAACAATAAATATAGAAAGTATTATATAAGAATATAATATTTTTAACAAGAGACAAGACAAAAAACAAGGCACATAACACAAGAGTAAGTCCAACGCGCCGAGGGTGACGTATACACCAACATAAATACCCCACAGGTGTTGGTAACATTTTACGAGTCCATAAATAATAAAACCGCTAAGATATTATCCTTCAGGAACTCAATAAAGCTGATAAAGAACACGAAGCATTACCGAAAACTGACTGCTATACATCCAAAATAACGAAAACTTTAATTATTTAGTGAAGCTGCCAATACTAATTAAAAAAGACAAAACTAAAAGCTAAAGCCACAAAGCCACAAAAGTGTACCAAAAATCACACAAACCAAAACCACGGAACATTATAAAAGCGTAATATCCATTTTACGTGTCGGGCGTAACATTTACGCGTACATAAATAGCCACAGGTGCTCTAAACATTTTACGGACTCATAAAAATAAAACTACCCTCCGTGGCTCACGGCGGTTCACCATTGGGAGGCCGGTATAGCATGCTAACAATATTAATGGTCGGGCTGCCGATCCATTATCTATAATTCTATATCTATACACTTTCCCATATACTACTGTTATATCTTTCACACGTTCCCTCTACGTTTTCGGTTTTGTTACCAATTCATACTTCGGTTAGTTAAGTGTCAATAACTTTACTCTCAATATGGGAGGAGACTCATATTCCAACAGTGAAATGTTAATGGGTCGATTAAAAAAAAAAAAAAAAAAAAATTTTACTGACCAATTCACACCTTAGGCTTTTACGTAAAGCTGAAGAATCAAATGGAGAACAATGAGACACGATTTACATTAATAAAGTTTAATGTATTGCTCAATATGATGGAGAAGTCAAATCTCCGAATCAGGCGTGCACGTATGAACAGAGTGATCAATGTAGAAGAAGGACTTCAGGTATATAAAAAGTAAAAGAAGAATATTTTAAAACCAGTACACTCTGTACACAATAAAGGGCTTCGGTATTACCTATTTCAAGAAAGGAGTGTGCAAGCAACTTTTACACTGGTTTTTAACTTACGTTTAAAAACGGATTTTCAACTGGTTATGCGTACAACGTAACGACTACCGTTAAATATAACACAAACTTAAAATCAACATAGCCTCAACGCCTAAAGAAAGACACAATTTAAACTAACCGTCATTACGATTTGCACTCTATTCCCTTACGGATAAAGTACTATTTAGGCTGTGGCATATTATGCCTTTATGTCATTTGACTATAGCCTTAATCGTTTTGTTAACAGAGCTTATTGTCGAATTATGGGCGACGACAAGCAAACGATTTTGAATAGATTCCTTCCAGGATTTTTTAAACAAGAAGCCTTGGAAATTACTGATAGAGTTTATTGGTAGAGTAGAACCTTTTGTTGCTCCAGTACTTCTAAATTCTCTGCTATTTTCTTCTAATATTTTTATGAATGGGAGGCTTCTCTCTCCACAGATAGATATAATGTCATAGCTCTTATGTATCATCGAACAGCGTTATCATTACTTTACCCACACTGACTTGTGCTTTGAAAAGCACGGATAACCCCCGTACGAATGAATTTATTCCCAGAAGTCAGACAATGTGAAGCTTTTAAGACATTTATTACGTCCTTTCGCATGACCCAACAATTGTAGATGGGAAAAAGAGAAAGAGAGAGAGAGAAAGAGTGGGGAGTGGAAAATTTGAAAAGTTTTCATAAAGAGTGCTCAGTACGGTGAACGGCGTTATGCAACACAATACAGACACCTGGTATAAACAGGCACGGCTAGTCGAGCCTCTTCTTTATAAGGAAACGCGTACACTGAGAATCAACATAATTCATGGGGACGACAAAATTAGATAAAATAATCGTCGTTAGTATTGCAAAGGTTATTATTTTAAGTTTATTTTGGTCTTACACTTGTGAAATTTTTTTGTCAAGGTTTTATTGTTGTTAATTATGGAAAAATATGTATTTTTAAAAAATATTCACCAGACTGCTATCTATAATTAAAATGTTAATAACGTCCAACTCGCTAATGTACATGCAAATCAAAATTATTAAACGCAAGGTATGTTTGAGGTAAAAACACAAATAATTGCACCAACAAAAAATATACGTGTATATATTAACAAAATATATATTGTACATTTTAACAAAAAACGGCAATACGTTCAAATATTAAAGTGCATTTTGCAATTTTATACTTTATTTTGTTGTTTTTTGTACAAAACAATTAAGTGTATGAATTGTATTTCACTACAATATACACTTTATACAATAACATCAGCTGATCTCAGTCCACTTCTGGACATAGGCCTCTCCTTATGAGTGCCATCCGGGCGTCCTCAGTTTGCCGCAACTAGCTTCTGCTTTTCGCAGATCATCATCCCGCCGAGCCAGACGGCCTCCTACACTACGTTTACTACACTTTACTATGATTTCCAAGCACTAATACATTTTTGTTATAACTTCCTATATTAATACTTACTTAAATAAATCTAAATCGTTCAGTGTGCGACGATCTTTAAACGTCTGGGCGAGAGCGACACCGAATGAAGACGTAATAAATTGCCGACTGTACTTCCAAGAGAACGTGATAAAAAAGTAAAGAAGGAACATGGGCCAGGGTTCCGAAATTATGTATTAGCACTGCTTATACATATTATGACGATACACACACGCCGAGACCACACGAACCGAACCGAGAGACGTACGATGCATTCGGTTACAAAAAATTTAAAAATGGAAGACATTCCAAACCACAGACAATAAATTTTTTTTTTCAACAGTAAATCTGTCAACCAGTACTTATCCAGCATAGAGGACTACAGCTTTAAGCTTTTTCTATCTAAGAGGAGAACCATGTCCAACAGTAGAATGATGATTAAATTAGAATTTCGTAGCCTTTTCCAAGTGACAACTTCTTTTTTGACGATCCATAACTGCGTCTGATGACGCTTTCTTTTATAGCGTATATCAGCGTACATGGATGGAGAATGCCAACGATGATGTATAACATCTTGGGACAGCTCACACTTGCCCATATAATCCCAAATTACACAGACCCTGTACTATATTGACCAGACAGACAACCACAAAGATAAATTTTAATTTACCTTAATAACACGGCTAACTTTACACCTAGTCAGAACATCATCGTATACATCACACAAAAATATGACCGGGCGGGAATCAAACCACAAACTCTCGCAAAGCAATCAGCATTACTAACCCCAAGACCAATATCCAGTCTCTTCTATTCCCATGTAGTGTTCTTAGAAGTGCATGTTTTCAATGAAAAGGAGAGAGACGCATTGCTAATTTTATATCACCGTACTCGTACTCCTCTCTCTCGAATTATTTACGAAGTATTTCAATACAATTCCACTGCATAATACTGAGCTGACCAATAGGGGTGGATGTGGTTTATCTGGTCTATGACAAAAGTGTATATTGATTGACGCGCGACACGTGGTTAGCCTTAGCCGTTCCGATTCGCTGTTTAAATGGTACTGCATATATTTGAATCAAAATACCTACAATAATTAGAATTTATAAGTATGTTTTCAAATTATTAAATATTAGACGTGTATTATTTCTCAATAAACTACCAAACTAATTGTTATCTGGTTTACATTCATAGAAATATTTCTTGCGGATGTATTAGGACCAGAAGTCGTTGTCAATGTGTAAGCTTGCTTGTCTCGATATTCAAACTGTCAATAACACCCGTCTGATAACCGTTACAAACTAAAGCTACTCATGAGTCAGCTTAGACGAAATGTATATTTACTTGCAGACCACATTTTGCCTAATACACCACCATATAAATAAAGAATCCAAAGTACATAGAACACAGAGCAGAAACCAATGTTTCTAAATTTTCCTCATAATTTAAATTAGCTTGACATTAAACGTTCACCGAAACCTACCTGAAATATCTCTTCGATAAACGCAGACCAGTGCCAAAAATCACTCAACGAAGCGCGGATCATGAGCGGGAAGTTCACACACTTATAACTTACAGTCGATAAAGATGAACTCTATCTGTTCCATTTACCTACATTTGTAGTATTATGTATTTACATGCTAATCGCATCAATCGCAAAGTCCGATGACATTATAAACAACTCCTACTCTATCAACGCGGTAATTGAGTAGAGTGCGACCGCGCATGGGCCGAACATCGCTCAACGAAGCGCGACGCAACGAGCGCTGCGTCCGTATGCATATACACCAGTAATAAGGTTACTGTGCCTATTCGATTGGACACGTGAAACCTTTACGGTAACATTAAAACAATACACCTTAAGACTTAACACGTTTTGTTTCCGTGTCGTGTGTGCAATGGACATAATTAAATGTGCATAAGCGATCAGACACGAAACAATCAAATATATCATTAAAAACTTGCCTAGATTTCCGCTCTAATGCGAACCTTCTTCCCGGTAGACCGGTAGCTTGACCGTTGTAAAGCGCTTTAATTGAACTTTTGATAAGATTTCCGTTTTCGTGGGTCAATTTTAAAAGACAAACATAGACTACTGCGTCATTCCCAGCAATCCCTAAAGTCATGCCTCTTCCATAAAGCTTAAACGGCTCTCGCACCGCATCTAAGAAATGCCCTGAGATTGCCGAACCGTCTCCAACTTAATCCACGTACTAGTATGTTGTTATAAATCGGATAATTTATACAACATCTTCAACACAGATTTTAACGGCCATAAGGCACTGCCCTGTTTAAGCTGATTCAAAAATTCTCACGTAGTTCTCAAAATCAAAACGTGTAAACAGAGAAAGACAAAGAAATTTTCTAAATATATAGTTTTATTTTGATTTAAGCCGCATTTAACATATACATAGCTCAGATATCATTCACAGCACCATTACAGCTAGGTGGAGTGACGTTATACGGACAATGAATGGCAGTAGGAGAGTCGAATGAAATGGAGCAATAATGACTAAATCTACAGAAATAAAACTACACTTTGTTGAAAACCATAACGAAATGTACATAGTACCTTTATAAGAGCATGCAAACGGGTAGACAGAAAGGCATGACCAGGAGAGACCTATTTCGCGTACACTACGTACTGATTAACAAGTTAAACAACTCAAGCCCATCGAAGTTATTAAGTAATTGCTCAACGGAGCGCGGGAGGCATGAGGCATGAGGCATTTACACGCGTGTGGAAACATGATATTAAGGCTGCTAGTTACGTTTCATACCTATGTGTATAGACTATGGATCTAATGTCGGACATGGAAGCACGTGTAAACCGGAATCAGTAAGAAAACACGAACCCAAAGTCTGGTCACTTGCTCGAACATCGCTGTCATTATCAATGCTTTTTGTCATTCCGTTATCAGACACGAGTGTCTCACAGTGATAAAGGTGAGAGATGCAATCTGCCACACTGGTCAAGTGTTGGTTGGCAGACTTCATATGACATTGTGTATGTTATAAAGAACCACTTGGTGAACTTTAAAAAAAAAAATTATTTAATCGGTTTTAATATTCGAGAATGTTCTGACAATATCTAATTCTGTTATAACACCGTTAATCGCTGATGCCGATGATGCATCAAACCCCAAAACCCCTGAAGCTCCAATTAAGTGGGGAAGAGAGCGCGGGAGCCGAAAATTGGGCAGGCAAGCGCGAGTAATGTATGTATGCAGCTACCCTAGAGTTATGGTCACTCGATCTAGAATACTACAGGATTGAGATAAACGAGATGAATCTTCACTACATCATTGACTATCGAACTGCCATAAATGAGTACCGTCTGTTGGTTAAAGACAAAATTCATCATCATCATCATCATCAGCCTATCTTAGTCCACTGCTGGACATAGGCCTCCCCCAATGAGCTATTTTATTACAAGACAAAATTATTTTTTTATAATTAATTGTGCTATCATACGAGTACAATAACACCTATATTTGACGAAAAAAGAGAAAATATGTGATTCCCATGTGTAATTTTAATATTAAACATTCTACGTATCTACATTCACGATTAAGTTATGTACCGGCTTAGCGTAGTGTTTTTTCGGGACCGTTCGTCTAATTTTGAATCTAACCGAGGGTTTCATGAACTCCGATCTCCGCGAGGTCAGAGCGGAACTGAAACTGTGGTCTGATTACGCCTACAAAACATACATAAAACTACGTGAACATTTGCCACAAGGGACAAGCGATATCGGAAAAGCAAAACCTAGTTCAAAAAATCCAATTATGAACATATCATACCTCATGACATCAAGCCTGCATTTCCCTGAAGGGTAACACAGAACAGTGTAGTAATCCCATGTTCCAACTATTACACGTCCCATGGAATAGAGGATGGAATGCAATGCAATTATGATATTCCCAATTATGGAGCAACATGGAAAAACCTCGAAAATCCAGTGACGTATCCAATTCAAAATTGTTGCTGCGATTAATTGGGTACGGGACGACCGAATGAGTCGAACATTGTTAAACGGAGCAAGCGATGAACCTGTGGACTGATATGGGTTATGCATGGACAGATAATAAAGATACGAATATGCGTCTGTTTTTATTATTAGATTGGAAAAATAACCCACTGCTATAGTTTATACAGAGTTTTATCACAACCGCAATTAGGGCTACATTGCAACAATATTGCCTGCAATTATGGAGCAGTGTTTCAAAATATTTTAAAAACGTAACATCACGCCTGTAATCCCCGAAGGGTTAAGCAGAGGAGTGTAGTACACTCCCACGTTTCACCAGTTACATTTAAGTCCCATGGAATAGGCGGTGAGCCTGTTGCCATACACCGGGCACAGATCCAGACTCCGAGTCACTACTAGAAATTCTAAATTAGAAAATTCCCATAGTATCCGACTCGGGATTTGAACCCAGGACCTATGATTTGAACCCAGGACCTATCGTTCGGCAGTCGCGCTTGCGACCTCTCGACCTACAAGGCAGTCAATTACAAATATTAAGAGATTATTATAAATATTATTATTATTATCGAGACGATAATAGTCAATTTTGGAGATTTAAAACTTACATCAAACGAATGTTAAGCTAACCCGTCAGTCTATCCAACAAATATAAACCCCATACTTGGCTATGTGTGCTACGATTTTCATATAGCCTACGATCTACGGTTCGCCTACGTCAGATCATGATAGATTCGTAGCTACGGAGAGTTGAACCTTAGGTTTAAATTAAAAATAGTGTACACAATAAAACCGACCGCAAACATATATCCTATATATATTTTTCTACATCTTTACGTATTAAATTACTCATTTGCCGCTACGATTTCTCTTTAAGCAATACGGGTACCAATGGTGTTTTGGAAATATACATATTTATAGCACGTACTTACCTGTACCTGCGTTGCTTTCGTTTTGGAATATCACTTTTGGAACCTGGTAAAAGAGAAAAAAATACAAGGAAAAAAAGACGAACATTTCGCTCATTTGGAAGAAGACCGTGATTCTATGACTTGTGACTATTATCATCATCATAAGTCATAGTATCACGGAGATGACAGTCACAGAATAATTATGCTTTCAGACTTCATAGCCGTTTTCCGAAAGGCAGGTTTTAACATATCACAGTCTTTTCACAAAAACACGATTTGCTCAACATCACATCCTTGTAATTTTAATTTAATTAACTTATTACCAAAATTATTATGATTCAAAGAATATTACTTCTAATGGAGATTACGGGGACACCGGTTTCACTTAAATCCATGGAAGTAAACATTATCCGTATTCATACCACTCCCCACGCTCAACAATTAGCCCAAACAAAATATGTATCTATACCATTAGCATTAATTATTCAGCGTCTCTTTCTATTAGATTCATGGTGCTTTAAGTTAGAACAGGACAAAACAATAAACAAGTTAAATTCTTCAGCTTGTTCTATCTTATAATCCGCAGAGCTTTTTCTCGACATATCTATAAATATCAATTCTACATATCAGTAAATTAAACTTACTGGAATTAGGAGAATATTCTTCATCATCTTCGTACGGCTGATCAACAGGTTCATCTGTTGGCTCCGCACTTGCGTAAGATTCTCCAGTTTCTGTGTCTGGTCGTTCGCAGAGAACTGAGCCTGGACCTAGTCTATAGTAAAACAATGTACTTGAATTACGCCCTTGTTCATACACACATATAGTTCGTTAGTTCACATATAACACATATCATTAGCAGTAGCGATTTATGATTTCACAATAATTATAAATTTCATATATTTACTATTATATTTTTACTGACACCAATGCCTATATTAATACGTATTATGTTAATTAAATTAATTTAATATAATGTTGTGAAATAAAACTTAACGTCACCCCTGTAATCCCCGAAGGAGTAGGCAGAGGAATGTAGTACACTCCCAAGTTTCATCAGTTACGTTTACGTCCCATGGAATACGTGGAGAGCCTATTGTCATACACTGGACACAGATCCAGACTCCCAGTCTAAATTAGAAAATTCCAATAGTATCCGACCCGGGATTTGAACCCAGTACCGCCCGATCGGCAGTCGCGCTTGCAACCACTCGACCAACGATACATAAAAATATATATATTTATCAATTATGGTATCTAAAAACAATTGCGTTGCTACTTAAGTGCAATGAAAACAAAACAACAAGAACAGCAAAACAAAATGAAGTCTAAAAGTCTATTATAAGAATTCATTTGCTCTGTTCATCTATTATTTAGAAGTCTGATATCCATAAAGGCGCCAGAACGTGTCTTTCTTGAATCGCTTGCTACGAAATGAGACTGTCAACAATGATGGTTACCCTTACAAAGTATACTCGCTTTAAAATTAAGTATACTTGAATTTTCATTATTCGCTGACTTCAGCGAATCGTAATTAATATGTCATTAAAAGAACGTCAAATGAAAACTGTGCCCATTTAAACCAAAATACTAGTTACCAAAAATTTTTGATCACGGTGAGTGTGGGATGACCCTTAGTAATGTGAGTGGGCCCTTATCACGTCTCTGAATAAAATTCAGACAAGTCAGCTCCCAACGGAGTCACCTGATAACGATCAAATGCCTTTCACACCGAAGGCCTTTACATAAAATTGGGACACTATAATAATGAAAAGGTTTGGAACATGTAACCCGAAAACTGTATATCCCTATGTTTTTCTACTTTGCAAAAGATACGGGGTAGTATCCAACCGGCTGTTGGTGGCTCTTTGTGCCTAAAAATGACACTAGAAACTGTAATGGGACCCTACACGGCCAGATTTACTTTATTTTCTATAAAACGTTTAATACGAAATTCTGTAAAATAACAAAGTACTTAATTCTTTTTTATTTAATTTTGACTATTCTGTAACTTAATTTATTTTTCTAATTTCATTGTAGACTTACCCATTAAATAAGTTAGGAATGTTGTAGCAAAAACTAGTAGTTGGGGACACGTCATCATTTAAAATGGCCGCCGAATCAAAACCGGAAGCTCCAGCACCAGTCTCACGGCCATCGAGGGATTCTTCCATCTGTGAACATGAAATCTAGCATATTTTCCAATTTTTTAAATTTTATCTAAAACAATTTATTCATTTTATGAATATTTTACTGTTTTATAATGCTTTCTTATTCATTGATTTCAAATTTGACTAGTAGTAACAATGCATTCCATTTCTTAATATGAAAACATTTATGATGTATGGGCACAGATCTGCACAAACACACAACTCAATATAAGATACATATATGTATATATTATGGAAGAACGGTCTTGTCACACAAATGATAATTTTTTTTAAATTTTTTTCTTCAATAACTACCTTAAAAATTTATATTTCATTAAAAGCAATCATTAATTACTGTCCTACACTCCTCTGCCCACTTCTTCGAGGATTGAAGACGTGTTGTCACGTTAATTACTGTTCCCAGTCACCTAAGGTTTTGGAATATTCTTAGAGGCTTAAATTTTAATCGAGTTTATACAATAGCTATTTTATGTAAATACGCATACATCAGCATTTTTCATATATCTTTTTACCTTCTGCACTTTACGATAAATGTTTTCTTAGAATTGGAAGCCTTAACGTGGGTAATGTCGCTAACGTCTATTTAGGCTATAACTTATCTACTTTTGCTATGCACGAATAGTGTAAATGTTTTCTATTCCTCTGATCTGTTTGAGTTTTATTCAGATTTCATTAGAAAATTCATTCGCGGCATTGCATACTTTTACAAAATTATGAAGTCACGAAATTCAAATGTTCGATAATCTGTATTATATGTTACGACTACCAAAAATGTGTATTTGATAGAGTTTTTTTTTTAATGTAAATGCAAGAATATTTCAAATGTAGTAAACCAATATTAAAGCCTATCGTGTGTTATGTAACATTATAGTCGAAGCGAAGGTGATTGACCGCGCATTGGCGCTACCGCCGTCGCACAAGACTTAAATTGAATTAAATGCCTATAATTTAGTTAAGTTTATTAAATTACCACTAAATGAGGATAATTTGTATCGTTTTTCTTTTGTTCAAAGACAGTTTTGTTGGCGCATTCGTCGCGCTACAGCAGTTTTCGCGCCGAAAGTTTGACAGCTGTCAAGTTACCGGAAGACGGGGACGCGGGAATGAAAAACAGCTGCCGTCTTCGCGCGTTTTAATTAAAATGTTTGGATTTTGTTAAATGTGATTTATATAAATATATATATTTTTCGTAGTCTGCTTTAAAAAAATAATAATAGGAATATGTAAAGACACTCGTACTTCATTTTATTGAATTATTGCTAGTAAATTAAGTTAATTGTAATAATGATGTTTAAAATGCGTATTTATTTACAGTTTTAATAATAATCAAGATATTGCCTATTATGGTTGAATTTTAAATCGGAAGAACAGTTAGACCAGTTTTTGAGTTTAAAAAGTCCAATTTAAAATCATAATTATGTTGTAATTTTTTTTTCTAATAATGGTAATACAACGCAAGTAACGGTGCTTTGTTTTTAAATCAGTACGATTTTAAGAATTTTCTCTGTTATTTCTAAATAAAATACAGCATAACGTGAGTAACATAAAATAAATTCATCGTACATTTAGAATTATTGATTGTTTTTGTTACAGTGTTTGATGTATGATTTAAAGTATAGTTATTAGTAAGAAAGTATGCTACGGTGATTAAATGGTAACTGTGTCAAATTTATAACGGTATACAATATGATCGAATTCTTTTAACAATATATTTTAATTTTATGGGTCTAATGCGTATTGTCTCACAATATTATCAGATACCTGCAGGAGCGAAGCTTATAAACTATATATTTAATTAATTTAAAGAAAATGTCAAAATTAACATTGTATGCATAGGCATTGTGAGACAATACGCTTTAGTCCCATAAGACTCTATAGCCTTTTATTATAAGGCTCTATAGCCTTTTATTATAAGGCTCTGTAGCCTTATATTATAAGGCTCTATTGCCTTACATGACAATATATTAGCATATCTATTATATCAATGTTAAAAATTAATGATATTATAACTATACATTTACTAATATTTAAATCAACTTAAAGGGTTCAAATTGCTGTTACACTCGTAGTAACAGTAATCAGATTAAAAACTCAGCAAATTAATTAAACCTTCCGTAAAACGATTAAATATTCGATACAAAAAATTATAAATCAGCAAAAGAAATACCTCATTTCATGTTACGTTCGCATCAAATATAAATTAAATTAATACTGCTAACCCAATTAGTCTCGTTGAAAAAAAAAATTACCGAAGTAAATTAAATAAAATTCACTCACCGTTAATTCACAATATGACCATCCCTTTCTGATAGTAATTGTATATTTATTTTAAATTAAATAACTGTATCGGTGGCAAGGCAATGTAACTATTGTCACGTGGTCAGTTGTACTGAAGAGAATACCGGTGGATCGGCCGGCGATACTCGGAACAGAAAAGCAATGGAGACGACCTGTATATTTTTCAACAAATTAGTTCATATAATTCAATTTATCTCCTCATGATGTATGGATTTTAGTATACTAAGATCACTACTGAACTTCTCGAAGAGGTAGGCAGAGCAGAGCTCTCCCACGTTTCACTAATTACGTTGTAACTCCCACCGTGGAATATTGCCTATTGCGATACTCTGGGCACGAATCCAGAGTTCGTGCTGCTAATATAAATATAAAGGTAAAAAATTCCATTAATACTCAACCCATGGATCGAACCCAGGCTGTCTCGATCAGCAGTCGCGCTTGCAACAACTCGACCAACGAAGCAATCAAACTGAATATTGCTTAAATTAAATATTGTGTATACTTTTATTACATTGAAAGGGAGAAGAATTGTGTACACTTTTTTTAAAAGACTTACTTTACGGTTATTTTTTATTCTAAGTAATAATTAATGGTACCTTATCATTAATGCCTCTCCTAGTTTAGATTTTGTTTATTAATTCATGGCCGAAAAAAAGCGAAAATATTATAAAATGATAACAATTTAAACATGTAAAAAATATTCGAAACTTATGAAATCAATGAAATCAGTTTAATATTTTTACTAACTACAAGGTTTTTTTTAATTTAATTAAATTTTTATTATGAAGTTGCAATAACGTCTTCCATGTATATTGTCGCTATTTTACGACTGAATATTATTATCGTATGTTTTGTATCAGAAATATTTTCCTATAATATTATATTAATATGAAATTATTTCAAGTTTGAGATCTAATCCAACTCAAATAAACAACTTGGTATTGAATTACTTACATATCTTCACGCCATGTCCCTCACACGGTAAACAGAAACACGGAATGCCAAATATCGCTATCTTTGCAGACCTTCCGTAACTATAATATATAACTAATTTATGTACATCAATTAAATTTTTACTAAAACAGACTCTACTCATTTCTTGCCCGCCTAGAAAACATTACTATTACGCCATCACCATACATATAGAAGAGTCCACGTGTACAGTTTTGGTGTTAAGCTGAGTTGAGCTGGGGGTGGTGGGAGGGAGGCCTTACAAGTGGGATGTATCGCTGTCGAGCATTGTGGCTTTTCAACCAGATTAGATGGAATAACGATTGGAATACACATGAATCTTTAGCTCGGTCTACTGTTTCTTTACACTGTGTCGCAGTGAAACATACTCTATAGAATTATGTGGGCCCCCGAGAAGTTGCTGGCCCGTTGTTTCAGTAGTGTGCCTGAATGCTGTGTTGGGATTCACGGATTCGATTCCAAACCAATATAAATGACTGTGTCATAAGCACAAGTATTTCTTGTGTCCGGTCGGGTGTAGAAAAATATCTATAAAAGAAATTAATACTGCGTTTATATGTATATATGTAGCTTGTCAGCTTGTCTCTTGATGCTTACTTTGAGATAGGAAGGCCGCGTTTGGAGATGTCCTCACATATTATAATAATGAAATACATATTAATGAATCATTTTAACAATATAACACGAGACTACTCTGACACTTTTTGAGACGAATTTATATTCAATCACTAAAAATCACTTCTATACCAAATAAGCACGCGTGAAGCAATTTTTTTTGAAGGTAGGTTTATATTTGGCAGCAATTGAGTTACTTTGAAGCATAGATGTCTCCTATGAACTATTCCTGTTTAGAATTGTTTAAATCAGATCTATCTCGATACATGTAACCAGTTGGTGGCATAGAAAGTGGAAGCAAGGGAACGCAGTTTCATATTGTAACTATAAAGAACGATTTACAAAAATTATAGTATTTGAAAAAATTAAACGTATTGCACGCAAATGCATATTTCGATATAGACACATGTGGGTAACAGATATCTATGAAAATGTGCATTTTGTGTATGTGGGTAACAGAACTCAAAAATTATCGTCTAATTAATTTCATGATTGCTCATAATTTTATCGCTAAATGGCAGTATTAACATCAGTCTGGTCCGATTTGAAGGTCGTTGCAGGTACATACACGAACACGAAATCTTTGAGGTTTCTTCTCTGGAGCAAACAGCGTTTGTCACTGGGCTCAATAATCCAGCGTTTTATATATGTATATCAGATGTGAGAATATGTAGTAAGCCTTGTTAGTGGGTAAGTTTAAAACCAATGTTCGTTTTGGTCAGTATTTCTGAAAAAAGATTTAAAGCTAAGTAAAATCATCATCATTATCATTTCCGTCCACTGCTGGACAATCCTCTCCAATAGCACGCCACTGAGCTCGATCTTCGGCTCGCCGCATCCAACCACTACCAGCCACTTTGCATATATCGTCACTCCACCAAGCTTTGATTACGGGGAAGAACCCCAAAGGCGCAGACTATAGGTTTTACCATGTGTATTATATGTTTGCATTAGGTGAAGTCATTGTATTAACTAGTATTCTAGAAATTGATTTTGATAACCAAAAAAACACGTCCGCGCTTTTGTATTGCTGTATTAATCTTCTTGTTTTATTTTTATCTTTTCTTATTCTATATTTAAATATTCTGTCAAATTATGACATAGACACGTAAAAGGTTTTAGTATCAAATCAGCCAGTGCCATGTAACACTAGTTTATGTATTTATGTAAATGTGTGTGAATGTACATAAGTAAAGTTTTGTAGCGCTCGTACAAGTTTTGATCTTAATATTTTCCAATTATGATTACGTTTAATATCCTGCAAGACTTTAAACCCGTAAGGACTTTTGGTATGCGGTACTTTTGATCCTTCATAGGTATTATGCAATTACAAGTAACACATTTTTGGGTTTACTTTCTGGAATAATCGATACGATTAACCGTAGACCACGACTAGAGATAGATAGACTGCCTCGTCGGTCGAGTGGTTGCAAGCGCGACTGCCGAACGGAAGGTCTTGGGTTCAAATCCCGGGTCGGGTACTATGAGAATTTTCGAATTTAGAATTTCTAGTAGTGACTCGAAGTCTGGAGCAGTGCCCGGTGTATGGGAATAGGCTCACCACCTATTCCATGGGACTTAAACGTAACTGGTGAAACGTGGGAGTGTACTACACTCCTCTACCTAACTCTTCGAGGATTACAGGCGTGATGTTACGTTACGTTACGACTAGAGATCTTAATGTGAGTAAAATAATAACCAAAAATATTATAATACTGAATACTAATAAATATCTAAAGGATGCAAATGTACTACATTCCTCTGTCTATCTCTTCGGGGATTACAAGCGTAATGATACGTTTTTGTTACGTGTTTATGCAAATGTTCATCATAGGATATACGAGTAGAAAACCTTCCCAAAACTAAATATGTCCAGCTAAATCCTGAAATTTGCGACAAAGGGAGATAGAGGAGCCCGTGTAGTCCTTATCAGAAGCTATTGGATATAACAATAAAACGACAAATACTCATGAATGTTAATTCATATTTAATAAATAAATACATTTTCATTGTTTTTTTTTATTTAACTAAAAACTAATGTAAGTGACTCAGTTGTATCAACTCTCAACAAACGTTTATACAACATATTACGTGACAATATTGCTTAGTACTAACTCTCCGTAACAATTTAACTAAGGAATATATATTAGAGATACTCTTCAATATACATACAAGGTAATATATAATAAGTTAGTAAGTAAAGACGTATGTTACAGAAACGAAATCCCTTCAACTTAATAATATCCTAAAGTAAACATATATGGATACTGGAGCGCCCCAAAACTTTAAATGTGAAGATTATAATCATTATATTTTGTAATGGGATAGTATTGAAAATTTAAAATCTAGAGGCACTCGGACAATTACGTGATATTATTTCTCTTTCGTGGAATAATACAATTTTAACTTAAACAAACCTCCTTGGAATATGATTATACAGATGAACACTAAAACAAAACATTACATCTTTGGCTTCAAGCGAAATTTACAAAAGCGGTTCAATAGATAATTCCACACAAGCGTCGTCTTTAAGCCGCGTTTTCACTTAGCAATCCGAAATGAACGGATCCATTCAGATCGAACCACAAATCATTCGTTCTCGATCTCTCTAACTTAATTGATAGAAATTTGTTTTTTATTCCCAGCATTAAAGAATTATATGAGCCGATTTCCGTTGTAGTACCGCAGTGAAAACACGGCTTTATAGATCTAATACGGACCATCTCCAGTATCTACTAATAATTAAAATATACATAGAGTCTTTTCATCTGGATTTGAATAATAATGGACAACATGTTTCTACTTCAAAAATGTATAGAACTGTAGAAGTTAGACTAGGCACTAGTGAAGAATGTAATATATATTAAATGGACAAGTTGTTTTACGTGTTTCAACACAAAAATAACTCCTTATACTGAAATAACTTCTGAATAAACGTCGAATGAGTCCAGTCATGTTTACTAATATTTCACGTATTCATCTCCATACGTTTAATATGAAATTCGTTACGATTATATACATGTCATATTATTGTTTGACAAACAATAAAATATTACTAAACGCTATTGCATTTTTAAATATCAATTTCTCTTTCATAATATTTAATGGGTTTCGGGACGATCAGGACGACAAGTGTTCCAACGTTAGGTACGAAGTATATACTCTGATGTTAGAAATAGATCCGTATTAGATATACAGTGACTATCAAAAACTCAATTATCCCCTAACATGATACAAGAACGCATTTCGCTTGAAATACGCTATTCGAAATTATAACGAGCGCGCCCAGAATAGGGGCCGTTACATAAGATCATTCATGTTATATTTATCACGTTACACACACATTTAATAATCCAACGACCTATTTATTGATCAATTCCTCTTTTTATGCATTACAATACAAATTTAGAGCTATAGAAGGTTTTTTTTTCCACCATCTCTCATGTCGGATACGACGATGACCTAGAAATTATAATATATAAATTTTGACAAAACAAAACAAAACAAAAAGGAACTTAAGAGAACTAAATTGATATAAAATATTATGACAAATAAAACAACACTTACACAAAGATTGGAAGTAAAAATTAAAACAAAATCAACTGTTAGATTTCTTCATTGGTTCGAAGTAGTGACCAATCAATTCCTGTACATGTCGAAGAGGTACATATGTATGAATAACGTGTACTTACATATACATTATCAGAAACATTATAAGAAATATTCAATGGAGATTCAATTGATTCAATAAATTTAATGGACAGATTGTTAACGTTAAATCACGTATATTTTACGTTCAGCACGTACACGCGTTCACGTGATAAGCTGGCTGTAAGTATATGCACGTAACGTGCGTACGTTGGATACGGGCACGTAGACGCATGCGTTTAAGTTAGGAATTTTATTTTTGGGAATATTTTTAAACTTGGAACGTGTACTTAGTTCAATTACATTTATGTACGTATTGTATTCTGTAAATATCGTACCTATATAATATGTATGTAGATGTGGCAAAGAAATTTAAACAAGATTTTTTATGTATGATTTTACGCACCAGTAATGTAATAAATGAATCATTTGGGACATTAGTCACTATAACGGTATATAGGGCTAAGTGTCCTAGGTTCAGCGCCTAGGTGGTTAACAGCTCAGTGACCTAACCGTCTATAATTTTAGATATACATATTTTTCACCATTATCTAGTAAGTTATCAATTTATGGTTATTTATGTAAAGAAACATTTATGAAAACTGGAATAGAAACAGTACAATTTAGATACAATTGAACTTCATACAAAGTCAGAAGAAAGACGGAAGCCCTATTTACCTAAAACGACAAAAAAGAAAATCATTTTATAGGCGTAAATGAAACAATTAGTGTTTAAATTATTTCATATTAACATACAGTTTCAGTTTCGACAAGAAAGTAGACGATCAGTCAGATAAGTGACATATCAAACACAGCAATATCTCATTTGGCTGTCAACAATGGTAACAATACAAAGAAAGTCCTAGAACACGGGCCGGCTGGCCGGAACGAATAGAGCTTAAAAGACGGGTACTACCCCATGTCAATTTTCTACCTATCTACCCTCGTATCAAATAGTAGAAACAACACCACTAAGTAACCGGTACAAAGTCAACACATTACATAACATTAATATTAAAGCCGATTGTACACAATACACATTACTCCTGAACTACGATCAACGAAGCCATTAATGCCGCGACAAGTAACACGTATTGTGTAAAAGGGGCACAAGTCAACGTTTTCGGCCGATCTTTCAATAGGAATACAAGTTCAAAATGTACTTTAACACTTTAGTAATAGAGCACAATATATAAATAGGAAATTCTATAGAAAGTTACATGTATATTCCATATAATAGTCGTACAGAATCCGTAGATTTTATCGGCCTATTCGAAATCGTAGAAAACGTTTTTCGTCGCCCAAATGTTATTATTGAGAAATATCCATGAATATAACAGTAATAAGGGTATATTAGTACAATTTCATATTAAATATATTTGGTAGTGTATTTAAATGAATTCTGGATGCTATTCAACACTTTGCTAAGAATATTCAACGTGGTAATCAGTCGTAGACTAAAGCACTACAATTTTATTTTAAAAATTAAATCATAATTCTGAATATACATTGGACGTCAAACCGTTATACATATGGAAGACATCGACGGAGTTGGTAACATTTTTATTATACAATATAAAGTGTATTAAATTTTTTCAATTTATAAGTGTGGGCGATATAAATTTAAAAAATGATATTTGCTGACTAAACCACAGCACGTTAAAACAATATTCCACTTGAGTTTTTAGTCATGAAAATGGAAAATAGAAAACGCAGTTATATAAGAAAAGCTAATATATGAATGAAGTGTATATATATATGAATAAAGATCGGCCATTTGTCGGTATTACAAACACTTACAGCTATTTTTTTAAATATGAGTCGTGGTAATGCCAAGGAAGGTTAAAATCGGTAACGCGTAGTCTCTACAGTATTTGTTCAGAATACAAAAGATTTCTTTTAATTGGAAGAATTCATACAAAATCTTGCTATATATAGCTGACGTGCCAATGTTATGACATAAATGAACAATATGACGTCGGTGTAAAATCGAATCGCGTAATCGATTAATCAATCGATATACGATATTAAAGTATTTTCATGAATAATTGTAAATCACTAATCATATGAACTATTAAAATAGAAGTGTCAATGAAAATATACAATAATCGGTTTTTAATTCTCACCTGTATGAATTGTATTCCAACTTTCAATAGTTTAATTATTCGATATTTCCGTTGTCACTTCTAGAGACGGCTTAACAGACAGTTTACATTTGATCTACAGATTTTTATGAATTAAATGGGTTTTAAATTAACTGCAAACGTCATATTGTTCCTATGTAATAAAAACTCCAACATATATGTATCTCTTTAGTGGAAAATGTCGTTGAACTAAAAGGTGGACAGTATAGATAGATTAAGACTTTTATTATTTCTCTAAAGTTATCGTTTGTTTATATATTAAGTAGCTGGACAAACAGTTTTGTTAAGTACATAACATGAACACAGTGTTATAAAGAGTGACAAAACTTAACTTTCAAATTTAAAATCGATTTATAAACCACAAAACCTAATTAACTGAATACAGGGAACAGAAAGGTAAACTTTAGAAAATGACTGCCTTCTACTCACCTCATTGATGGGATGTTCTGAAAACAACTGTTGCATCTCACTATGACGCTGGATACAATCAATTTTAAACCCTATTTTACCATTCATAAAGTTCATATGACGTGAAGCATTTGCATAAAACTTATAACAGTACATTGACAATTTTAAAATATAGTTTGCTATTGAAAATGTATAGATATTTTCAGTGTACATACAAATATTCAGTAGATAGATATTATAGAAATATCTTAGATTCATTTACAATAAGATAACGGAAGATAGGTGGAGAAACGTTCAAACTAAAGCCTATGTAAGATCGGAGGCGGAGAGCGGAAAACTATTTGTGCATGTGTTAATAAATACTCAAACATTTGAAAAAACATTACCATTGGAACGGCAAAAAAATTATTTCATTTTGAAAAACCGTTTTAAATTATTTTTTCTATATGTCATTCATAAAGTTATAACAACCCAAGAATTAATTACAAATCCATCCCCCACTTCAACGTTTGAAACACGTTGATCGAAATGAAGATTTAGAATGACGAATATAACAAGATTTTAAGAACTTTTATGACCATTATGTACTATAAATATGTTGGCTTCAAATAACCCTAAAACGCTAATCAAACGAGTATCGATTAAAATCGTAACTGTTATATCGATATTACAAATTACATAATCGATTATTGACCGCCGTTTCGCTAGTGTGAAAGGTATTTACTGGTTTCTGTGCGGAAAAGTATTCAGTGGTGACGACTACACCCCCCTATTGCATCATCTATACTGAACGTATGTACAATTAACCCTAAAGAAAGTCGAAAATCTTTATTATTATTATTTATTAATATATATTTTAAATAAAGTAAAGATAATACTTTCTGGCGTGTGGTAACATGCAATGAAAATTATTCTTATTAATTCAACAAGTAATATTATGATACAAACAAGCGAACACGCAACGTAGATTAATTCCAGAAAAATCCCAAGTGTTATGTTATATTCCAATGACGAATCCTCAAAATTCCCATAGATTTATTGTCTCCTGCTTTATCACTGATTTTGGTTAAACATACAAAACATACTTTGACCACATGACACCGTTAGCAAAAATATATTTTTTTCATTCATATGATTCTACCCTTTTCGATTTCGTTGTAATGTTGATTTTGTGGTACAATGTACCGTGTTTAAACATAGATTACATTTTACATGGGCTTACATGTGGGCGTGGCTTAACCCATTGACATACGTCATATTTGTAAGCTTATATATAGCACAAATGCTATATAAAAATCTAGTAAGTTACCTGGACTATAACCACAAAGTATTAACCAATCAGAACTAATATGGTGCGGCATGTTCCAAGGTCACCCAAATATCACGACCTAGCTAATTTGTATGTGTCAGTTGTTCCAAAATTTTATTCGTTTTAGAGATAACGAAACTTTAAAAATTATTATGTGCCAAGATAAGTGATAAAGCATAGACAATTCAAACGGTACTCTATGCCAAAGCGTGGCCCCAACTTGTAATAATACGCTCAAACGTTTACGAAACACCAAACATCAAGGTCGTATAAATATAAGCAACGTTGTCGTTGCCTTCGTAGTTGAAACCCTCAAGAATATTGTCCATTAGTAGACGAAAATTCAACAGCTACTTAAGGCTCATATTTAAAATCACCAATCATTCACATTTAAAACGCATATTCCAAATTTTTTTTTCATTCCATCTCTAAAATGACCGTCGAAAGAGATCGATAAATAAGCCTTAAGCAATTTCTCAATCTCTTTAAGATTAAATTCGAGTACCATTGGCACCTTACTTATCCACTTGTATTATCCCCTCTCCCACTACCATTATGCCCCAATATTACCATAACCACAATTCCATAACAATATACCCTGAATACTATATCCAGTACAACCTCAAAATATTCAGAAAAAATGCAATAATAATTAGTCAATATAGTTTCACTTATTACACTATCTATCCCAACGAGTGAACGCTATCGAAATGGGGATAGGAAAATCATTAAAGATGGCACTTAAGACAACGAGACATCGGTATATTTTAATATCAATGCTCATTATTCGGCTACAAACAGGTAGTTGAATGAATCGATTCACTTTTTAAGAACTTCAAAAATATGTATGGAATATTTTATATATTCGAACATTATAAAGTTCTAGATATTTTCAAATTCTAATGTTCAAAATGTGACGTCATTTAACTAAGCAATTAAGACTGTTCGACATTTGTAACTTGACGTTATCAAGAATCATAATAAGCGCCCTGTTGATATTACAATCGAGTCGAACAAAAAATCGACTTAACTCTGTAACCGATACATCGATGATGAAATATCGATTCAAGCTTTTCAACAGTTTACGATACGTAATATTAGTAAATGGTTTTAGGAGCCATATGCACTGTCCAATCCCGTATACAGAACAATATTAACATTCTGTGTGTTTCAAATATATTCTATCTTCTAGATTAATGGATAGTGCATACAAGATCCAATTGCATTATGGTGTAGATATCATTTTGATCAATTATTCCATAGACAATCAAATGGAGAAATAGAAGGTCAACGACACATAATGTGATTCGTTATAACATTCAACAAATCCATCGTTCGTTTTAAGTAATCAACGTGTGATTCGTTTCAAGAAATACGTACATTTGTCAATTTAAAAGATCGCAAGTACAAATTATAATCGTTTCATCCCGTTGCAGGTTTACACCTCTGTGCTCTTTCCGACTTGTCCCTGCTTCGAATCCGGGACACCCGATGCGCTCAATTTGCGTTGGCGACCAGGGAATATTCCGCCGAACAGACGACCTGGAACACCGAAACGTAACAAGTAAATTTAAGAGACTCAGACGAATCAATTTAAGCAGAGTCAAATATTGGATAACGCATATTTTTAAAGACGAGTCACATATTAAGTTCCGTCTTTATTGTGAAACGAGTTACCGACTTTCGGCCGACGCATCGTCCACACATTTAAAGTCAGCAACGAAGTCGGGAACGTTAAACCGTCAGACGAGCGACGTCATCGGTGAGGGGACGTACGCAGCCGGACGAGCAAAGTCACGGGCGCCACGAGCGTTCTCACCGGGCGAGCGCTGGTCGGGCGGGTGGCGCGGCGACGTGGCGTGCAGCGCCGTGCGGCTGCCGTGCTGGAACGACACCGACATGCCGCTGTCCAGCGAGCCCACGGAGCCGCGGCGCTGCAGGCGCTCGGCCGCCAGCGCGGCGGGGTCGTTGATGTCGACGAGCGAGTTGCTGAGCACGTTGCGCTTGATGACGCAGCTGGGCGGCGGGCGCGCGCGCGGCGCGGCGGGCGCGGCGCTGGCGGGCGGCGGCGGCACGGCCACGCTGCGCACGCCACGCGACTCATTAGTGCTCGGCTGCGGCTCGTGACTCATTTAACATCGCGGCTATTGTATTTCAATGAAACCATGAATCCTATTTAACATTGAGATGCGACATGTTCTATATTATCTACGGGCAGATTTCGCTACTTGCCATTTATCGACAACCTGACCTTAACGTTCGTGTCCTAGTACCGATATATGTTATAGATCCTATGCGCTCCGACTAACAAAGGAAATGTCGATGCAACCGACTTCTCCCTCTATCGGTCATGTTTGTAACATTACAATAAAAATGACAATTAGGTTAATGTTAGTAACTAGACAGCTAACAAAATCAATAGTTCCACATTCCTTATATAATTTATTTAAAATATAGTTTCATAACTACCTTATTTAAAAAAAAATTGCGATATGAAAGTAAATGAATATTTTTAAACACCCTACTCACATGTCCTTTCAAAAACTAGTAGTGCGACACAAAATTGTGTTTAGATACGTTCTATTTCTCGTACTATCTGATGACCTTAATACTTACAAATATTCATATACCGATATATAAATAAACATAAAAACTAGGTAAACAAGTATATACTTACCCATGAATGTGAACATGATCCATGCATTGCTGGTGATCGATTTCCACGTCGGCGACGCCGCTGTCTCTATTTTCCATTACTGTAACAAATGGTATGATAGGCGTGAAATTCTATAAAATATGAATATGAACAAATAATAGATAGCTTCAAAACGTAACTTCACGCCTGTAATCCCTGAAGGGGTAGGCAGAAGAGCGTAGTACACTCCCACGTTTCAACAGATACGTTTAAGTCCCATGGAATAGGTGGCGAGCCTATCGCCATACATCAGGTACAGGAACCAGACTCCGAGCCAGTACTAGAAATGAAGAAAAGAAAGAGAGCTACGGCACCGTTCCTGCCGCCGGCGGCGGCGGCGCGGCCCTTGCCGCGGTTGAGCTCGCCCTCGATGCGCATGGCCTCCATCTCGTCCATCTCGGCCACGCTCTCGCGCAGGTCCTCCGCGAACTTGCAGCGGTCGTGCTCGTTGCGCGCGTTGAAGGTGGCCAGGCGCCGCCCGTCCACGCGCCGCGACAGGCGGATGCCGAACGGGTAGTCTGCGCACACGGCCACCGCGGTACATTTACGATATCGAGTTAATGGGACCCTGCCTGTGCTGCGGCAGGACTAACCGAAAAATAATATGGAAAAGTACAATTTAAAAGATTACGGTGAGTAAAACTTTCGATTTCGACTTGAATCTTAAGACGCGACTTATGATTATTTTGTTCGACCTCCTATTACCGGGAACGATTGAGATTAGCTAGCGAGCGGTCCCAAAACCAGTCCTCGCTATCTGTGCCTGTTTCGGTCGATCTAGCCAGAAACGAGTATCCATAAACTCACGTGGCACTGAGAACAAATTGACGATCATCCCGCAGAGCGGGAACGACTGTCTGAACGTGTACGTCACTGAGGACTTCTTTTTGCTGAAGATCTTCGTTATCACCAGAAGATCGTTGAAGAGGAATACCTGCATCATAGAATAAGCAAAAATATTTATATTAAATATCTTCTCAATGCTTCTAAATAGTAATATTCCACAAAACCGATACGTTTGAACTTTTATATCGTTCTTTTGATTGAACACTGTTGAATTCAGTCATTGATATGAGTATCTCAGGATACTTTTAGATATCAGCGCCATCTATTGACCACACGAAAAAACTGAACGTGTAACTACGTAATCTGTATAATATAATTTGTTTAAATAATGCTATAATAACATTCATTATTTTTAATGATCTTACCTCTCTTTGGTGCACGCCAGGCCTTTCTTTCTTGTGTATGTCTGGTATTTCGTACAGTCGACAGTAACAGACGAGCCGTCGATGAGGCAACGCTAAGTGCGGCTTTTTGCCCACTATCGTAGCTTGCACTTTCATCACCTGGAATTTTAAAAAACAACAGAAGGTTAGTTTAAATAAATTTCATATCAACTCAACAAGAAGCTAGTGAATTACTATTTAATGCCTTGGATTTAATTCGTAAAACTACGTGCTTTAAATGAGAACGTAATGAAATATTAATACTTTTACATTTAATACAATGCGACTACACTTTAATGTTAGGGTCGACTTTACGAGAGAATGTACAATTTCTCGGGACGTAAAGGCGTCCACATGAGCACAACAGATCCGCACGTATCGATTACAACACGAGCCGGATGTACTACTGGCCGTGCCTGCGTGACGTGGTCGCTGCCGGGCCGGAACTCGCTGCTTTTGACGCGCTCGTAGATGCCGGCCAGCAGCTCGCGCTCGATGTCCCCGCAGTCGTCGATGCCGCGCAGGTTGCGCACGAAGTCGTCCAGCGACATGCGCGCCTCCGGCTTCAGGTTGGGCGTGTGCAGGTCCGTGTTCAGCATTATTATTGCGAATGCTAGCACGAATATCTGGAACCGAACGTATATTCATGTTATTCGAGTTCCCGCTAGTATTTCGGATCGTTGTACCGGTCTAAGACATTTATTTTCTCAAAACGTTAAGGAAAAAATCACTTGCGGAACGAATGCCGATTATAAATGTAACAAATTTTGTAAGCCGAAGCACGAGTTTGTTCACCGATAACGGGAAGTGTAAGGAGTATTACGATATTGAAATACTCGGAGTCTAGTACTTTCACCGATTATTTGTAAAGGATAGTTTATAAAACAAGAATAGCACATTCATATGACAAGTAGCGCCATCTAGTAACTGAAATTGAAAAACATTACAATATTGGAAATTTTGGATCTTGAACTGAATAATCGTGGCAGCTTTAACCATTCTCATTCTGAGTACAGACCCGTACGGAACAGTAGAAATGTAGAAGGGTATAGATTATGAACTATATTGAGTTTAAACTTGTGTTCAACCGGAGAAGAACAGAAGGGCTAAAGGAAGCACACCGTGTCCTGCGTGCGCAGCCGCTGGATGAAGTCGGGGTTGCAGACGCAGTAGCGGCGCGCGAAGGCCTCCACCAGCCGCTCGATCTTCTGCGCCTCGCCCGGCAGCCGGAAGTGCGCCTGGTAGCGCCGCAGCGCCACGTCCACCGCCATGCCCGACAGGTCCAGCTCGTTCACGAAGCACCTGTTGGACGATCATTGCGAATGCAAACTATATTGCTTAACTTTACAAACAATCTCCGAGAAACAATTGCACGAAAGTTAAAAACGCCTTAAAAGAAAATCTTTCTGACTTACTCCAAAACAGCCATATTGAAGGGGCTCTGCAGGTTGCCGAGGTACTCTCCGATCATCTGCTTACTGAGCCCCTTCCTCGTAATGAGGAACCTGGCGACACCTCGCGGGGAGTTCTCTAGAAAGCCCCTGGAGATTAAGTACGCGATGCCCCTCTCCGGCTTCTTGTTGAACAGGTTCAAGCCCACGCGGTACTGACGCTTGCGAACTGTTTCTGACACCTGCAAATGAAGAAAAAATTTGAAATCTTCAGAACATACTTACACCAACCCGCACTTGGCCAACGTTGGCGGACTACGGCCTTAACCCTCTCAATATGAGAGGAGACCCATATTCCAACATTGGAATGTTAATGGGTCGATTATTTTTTTTTTATTTTTAGAACACCCTTTTCACAAAAATCAAAAAAGTACTTATTAATGGATCATACGAGTTACTGAGCTATTCCTGACATCTGTAAATTTAAAAAAAATGTGATATTTTCAGAGTACCTTTCTACAAATCCCAAAAAACTACGTATGAATGGCCCATAACAGATATCAAACTGTTCTACAATGGAAAATATTGACATTTTCGGAATACCTTTATGCAAATAGCCAAAAAAAGGATGCCGCACATTGGATTTTAAAGCTGATTATATCTAAATTAAATAAGAATAATCATTTCCTAAAATAATGATACCTGATCATACCAACATATAGAAATTAAACAGACCAGACCTTCAAATCAAAATCGCAAGTTATTATATACTGACTTGAAACAGAACATGCACTGCTACCTAAGGATGGAATTATGTGTTTGGTGCGGGATAGATCTTGGATAAAAGGTTTTACTACATTTGCTTAGGGGTAAAACCAGATATAAACCGAGCACAATCCAAACTTTAAACAGAAAAGATTTACAGTAATATGATATTCTCGTAATTTATTAAGTCCATTTTCGGCTTCTGTAGACACTGAATTTTTAAACTACTCATTTTAATTGCTTTGTGAGTGTAGTTTGTGAGTTTTAGATTGTAGGTTGCAGGAATTACGCCAGCTAAGATACCGGGTAAGGTACATTACCTTCAGGGGTTGCTGATGCGAGTGCTGGTGGTGCTCATGCTGCGGTCTACAGCAGGTGGTCGGGGGTGGAGCTTCGTAATAGGGCGGGGCCTCTTGCCTCTTCCACACAGCGAACCGCTCCCCTTCGTATAAGGTCCCGGAGGCGGTGCGCGCGTGCTGCTGGAATTGGGGCTCTTGGATGTGGATGTGCGGTTCCTGGGGGCGAGCGGGTGCCGGTTAGTATATGTGGTACTGCTTGGTATACAAATAGTGTATAGAGCTACAAAAATTATTAGAGTTGCGACGAGTTAAAAAAGGGTACGATGCGGTGACCACACATACATAATTAAGACAATTGCCCACTTGTGACCAAAGGTGCGATAGTGGCGCCCTCAATTGTTCTTTACTCTTGTTGTCAAGCGACACCGAAGCGATTGTACTATTTATTATACTTAAAAAGAGTAATGTGTTAAGTATGACTCATGTATGTACTTATTACACAAAAGTTTTTACATATGTAAGGTCTTGGGACACGTGCCTTTTTAAATGAAATGAAATGAAAATTGAACTATTCTAGGGGTGACTATTATGGTTACAGGAACTTCATGCGGGTTAATTTGGGAGCCTTTTTTATACTTACACTACTTTGAAAATGAATTAAGAGATTGAAAAGGGACATCGCTTGCCCTAAAAGAAACCAAATGTAGTACGAAATAAGGTACATGAGTGACTGACCGGTGCCCTGGGCTGATAGGGCTGGTGGTAGTGGTGGCGGTGCTCCTGCGAGGAGGACGACGAGGAGGACTGCACGGAGGACATGGAGCCGCCGCGCACCACCGCGCCGCCGCACTCCGCGCGCCGCAGCGACACCGGGCTCTCGGCGCTGCGGGGCAACGAACATATTAGTAACTATATATCGTAACAGTTCTCATATGGCCGTTCGATCCTAATTCATATAGCACCCGTAAACTCATTAACAATTACAACCTTCGAGTAGATTTTTCGTACGGCCATTTTATCTCGAGTCAGGCAGAATATTGCGTATACATATACAAGTGCGTGTGCGCGTGCGCTACATAACGTGAGGCCGGGCACCAACTTGAGCGTGATGCTGGAGGTGCGCTTGGGCACCTCGGGCGGGTGGCGGCGCGCGCCCGCCAGCGCCGCCAGCGCCGCCTGCTGGCGCGCGGTGGGCGACGACAGCGGCTTGCCGCCCGACGACAGCAGGTTGCCGTAGATTGGACCTGCCAGGACAAAAGCGATGTCTTATTTATACGTAATCATATATACGAGTATTTCAACCACTTTGGGTTCCTACACGGGTGATATGAAATGTACTTTCGGCTTGTTTAACATTCAATTTACTAGAAACGCCGGTAGTTTTGAATGAAATATTTATTTTATTCTGATTACAACGACTTCGTGATTTGATCGAAATGAATGAAGCTTTGGACACGTTTGCTTCTACGTTTTTTGATATTCTGCCCTCCCCTACTCCAAATATTAATTTAACCCCTAATGTTATCTACTAAACCACAACATATGAATAAAATTATTACTTTATCTATAAGACCCATTTCATATACAAACCTTTTGCTATTCCAATCCTTTCTAGCAAAAGTACAAATTTTCACCCTTCGTCTTCAAAACTATTTTAAAGATCTACGGAATTCCAGTTACTTCAGGATCCAATAACTATAAAAATATGTTTCAATATACAAGCAATATGGGCACAATACCTGTATTATTCATCATTTGGTGGTTGTGAAGAGATTCATTGTGCGACGACGACGTGGAGATGTTGGTGACGGAGCCGCTCACGGAGCAGCTGCACACCTGGAACGGGTACAACGAACATCCAGCATAAAGTTTAAAAATTAAATAACATCGTATAAAATACTATATATATGTACATCGGATATTTAATATACAGTAACCACAAGCAACTGTTAAAGGGAATATGTTCAAATACGAGAAAATATATAATAGAATAAATCGGACAACAAGAAATCTAGCGTACAGTGTATTAAACTAAAGTAAAAAAATTATGTTCATATAGCACACTCAGTTACCAGTTTGATCCATTTAACTAAAAAAATTCCAGAAAGTATATTGTTAACATAATTTTTTTTTATAGGGATACAAAGCAATTTTAATACTGAGCATACACGTTGCCGACGAATCGTATGTACTATTTGGCAATAATATTAAAAATTTTATACCTTGTACTACACCTATGAAATAAATAAATAATAAACAGATAATTTATAATCACGCCTGCATTTCCCCGAAGAGATAGGCAAAGGAGTATCGACATTTCCACAATTCGCCAATAAGTCCCACTATAGAAGAGGGGGTGAGAAATAAACATGACATAATTTAACTGCTGTTTGCTACTGCTGCTGCTGACGAAAAATTTAAGTGAAAAATTGAATTGAAAAAATGTTATTTACATGCTTAGAGTACCGATGTCCACTAATATATATTCATACTAATACTTCATTTACCGGTATTCTCAGATAACTGACACTATTTTGAAAAAAGAAACTTTAAATACAAATTCCATTCGATTTTCAAATTATTATAGGAATGTTTTGATGCGACAAAAACCATTGCACTATGTAATGGGATAGTAAAAATGAAAGCGAAGTATCATAATATATTTTCCGTTTTAAAAACAATTCTTAAAACAGACAGGGAAATACAAACTATGTGATAGACAGATGGACAAACCTACGTGTTAATCAAAACGGGATAATTTTCCTCATTTCACAGAGTCCTCTGACGTAGACGCGCGAGAACCTAACAAACATACCACCTACATTTGACATATCATATTTCACGGTCGAACCACTTCTCCACACTTTGGCTCTACTAATTCTGTTCACGAACAAAAAGTTGCTGCTGCCTATGATACTCTTCAACAAACGTCTTTTTCTATCTCTTTTCATTCTAACAACTGTATACGACACTAGAATCACCCGTGGTGATGCACCGACGTCACGGCGTACACTGATAAGGGACCGACTACACGCGGACACGATATCGCGAGAATGTGATAATTTTTAGGCAAACATTAGCGCTACTGTTGTTAAAAAATACAGATGTTTACAGGTTAAAAAGTCCGTTTTATAACATCGAATAGGACAGACATCGCTACTATTCTACAATGAGCATATCATTGAACATCCAACACTGCCAACCCTACACTAAATGAAACCTGGTCTACAACCAGTTGATAAATTATCTACATATATTAAAAACACATTCAGCTAAATACAGTTCAAATCAAAGATTCTCACCCCGCTGTCAGCGTCTCCTCGATGAAGGTGCGGCATCTCGGCAGCCATCATGTGGATCTGGTGCGCGGACTGCTGCACGCGAGCCACCATCGCCTCCACCTCGTTCTGGGTGTCGCATTGGAGATGGTTGCTGGAAATACGAGGAAAATCGTATAGAAATTAATGAAAATATATTCTTGCTTAACATCAATCCAATCAATATAATTAATTATAAGGACCTAGATGGTTGAGCTTAGCTTCGTATTTTTATATTTCGTTATTAAAATACCATTTATATGGTTTATAAGTGTCTTTTTTCAAAGATCTTTTAGGCATTTTTAAGTGAACACGTGAGTTAAAGACATATTTTATCAATAATATAAGTTAACAATTGATTTTCTTGGTCTAA